>VXAV01007763.1:54161-104837 GCA_013399715.1 Alectura lathami | reverse complement strand
CGCGGAGAGGAGCCGGGGCGGCATCTGCCGCGGGACGGCAGGGCGGGCGGGTGCCGGCGGCGTGCTTCCTCCGTGCCTCTTCCGTGCCTCTTGGGAGGGCTGCTGCGCTCCGTGGCGACGGTGGCTTCACAGCGGGGATCTCCCCACGTGAACTTAGAACTCAGGCTTTTGAAAAAAGTTATTTTTTGGTGCGCGGGCTGCGCCACGTGGGGAAGAAATAAACCCACCGGTGAGCTGAGAGACAGCGGTCTCCACAGGCGCAGCGAGCCTCTCGTAACATCGGTGGCCTGGGTGTTTCTGCAGCACCTTCGGTAAATATTTGGGCTCATTTTCTGCTTTTTTCTTTTCTTAAGGGAGAACTTCGTCAGCTGTATCCTTTTGTACCCTTCCCCGCTCTTGAAGAAGACTGGCTGCAGCAGACCCCTCTCCTCCTCCCTAACAAATCCGCACGGCCCCGTGTGGCGCTGCTCTGTGAGCGGGGCCGGGGGAACATCCCTTTGCTGGGGGGCTGTTCCCCGTAGCACCCGCTGCGGGTGCTGGCAGAGGGCCGGCAGCCGTTGGCTGATCCCAGAACTCGGTTCCTCGGGAAGCGGGGCTGGAAAGCGGGGCTGCGGGCCCGCAGATGCGAGGTCCACGCGGCACACCTCCCCGCTGGCGCTGCGTGGCTGCCGGGGGGCACTCAAAGCAGCTGGCGCTGCCTCTTCCCTCGTGGTAATTCCTGCTACCTCTTGCCAAGACCTACAAGAGACGCCCTCGTCTCCGGAGATTTCCATGCTGAGAACCCACCTAGTAATTTTTTTCACTCCGCCTTCCTTCAACTGGAAGAACACAAAAACCCAGTTCTGCTGTAACAAAATGAGATTCTCTGGGAACTGGAGCGCGGCCGCTGCGCGTGGGTGGGTGCTCCCTCCGGAAAGCGGACGGGTTGTTCCCGCGAAGGTGCCTGGGACGGGGTCCCTGCTTAGAGGGCGGCTGGGGAGAGGTGTCCCTGGGGGCTCCTGTATCCTGTTGGTCCCTGCGCATCGGGAGCTGTGTGGTGTTCGGCTGGGCTGGCTCCAGGGGGAGCCAGGGAAGAAATTCCTCTCCGCCTATGAGTGCTTGCCACGCTCCCAGCCCTTCAGAGGCACTTAGAGGATGTGTTAAGGGCTGTGACACCTCAGACACCTTGGCGGAGCCACGAGGATAGAAGTAGCCAGAGATAATCATAAAAATTCACGTCTCAAAGCCGAGCCGGTGGCCTTCCTCAGGCGCCTGACAAAGACTGAGCTCGGCTCTCAGGCTTTGCGTTGTGCAGGCAGTAACAGGACTTGCCTGCCTCGCGGGGCCACCTGTTTTCAAAAACCGAGGGGAACTGGGTGTGGAGGAGTCGCCTGGGAAAATGTACGTGTGCACGCCCCCCCCCCTTTCCTCAGGCTAACGAACACCCCGCTACAAACCAAATAAAAAAAAAATTAAAGAGGAACAAAACCCAGACCTGACTCCTAGCTCCTGGGATTTGCCATCTCGAGGGACTTTGTGAACCAAAGCAGGCCAGGCGCGGCTGGATCGCTCCGTGCGGGAGGGCCCAGCAGCACGTCCTGAGGTTGCTAGGAAGCAGTTTCGCGGAACGCTCCTGTTAGCAGCCCTTAACGGCAGCTACCAGCTCTCATCTGTTCCCTTACAGATTTTACTGTACGTAAATGGCTTCTACTACGTCTTCTACTTCTTGGCGACCCTTGCGATGATAGTTTACAAAAGTAAGCTGCGTGCCCGCGACACCTTTGTCTTCCGTCCCCGCCGCGTTCCTCTGGCCCGCTCACGCTGTGCTGTTCTGCAGGCCAGGTTTTCAGCTACCCCGATGACTTCTTGGCTCCGGATCTTGCCCTGCTGTGCGTCATGGCCGCTCTGGAAGCGCTCCGGTTGTACCTGGGTATGTCACGTTGTCGCCGTGCCTCTTCCGTGGGATCGGGAGGTCCCTGAGCAGCCTACGGCTGCGCTGTGCCTGCAGCTTTTCCTCTCACAGTTCCAACGCCGTGCCAGAACAGGGCCTGTTGGAGCCCTACTAATCCCTGGTCAGAGCTAGCTGAAATTTCATAAAATCCTTTTATTTTTTTTTAAGTGAGGTTTAAAACTAAAATCTTGGAATATTAAAATTTGGGCTAGATATTCCTACAATATTTGCACAAGGTGTGTCTCCTGAACGCAGCTGCGTTGCTGGAGGGGTGAATTTTCAGCCTACTGCCTTCAAGCTTTCTGCATTTATTTCCTTGGAGCCTGATGGCTGAATAAAAATGAGTCTCATGGAGCAAAACAGCAAAATCTACCCAGACGAGCTCAGAAATAAGATGCAAGCAAGGAGTGAGTGCAGCTTCTTCACAATGTCAGTAATCCGAAACGGGAATAGAGGAGACGCTCTGTTGCGTAAGGTTTTGAAATCGGCACCGGCTGTCCTGCATTGCCCGCCACAGTCACCGAGTTGTCGCGCCCGGCGTGGGGCTGGGGGCGAGCGCGGTGCCTGCCCAAGAGGAGGGTCAGGCTGAGCGGTCGGGGGGTGTTCATGCCAGCTCTCCGTTTCCTTCGAGGTTCCAAGGGGAACCTGACAGAAGAAGAGGCCCCGCTAGGGCTCAGCCTTGTGGTAACGGTGGGAAGCGTGATCCTGTCGGTGTACTTCCTGACCTGGCAAACCTACGTGCTGAGGGCAGACGTCATTCTCAACGCTGTTCTTCTCTTCACGTACGGCCTCGAGTCAGTGCTGCAGGTCCTGGCCATCGCTGCCTTTGTTGGCTGAACCCTAGCTGCGTGACCCCGCATGTTCTCGACACGTTTCTTCTCTTAAAGAGCGTTTTTATGTGCCAGAGGTTTGCATATAACGATTCTGTCAGGCTCTCTTCTGTTTAAATGGCATTTTTGGGGCCCAGATCCCCCCAGGTGGTAGGTAAGATATGGGCTGTGTTACAATTAGCTTAACCACAGGCAGACGCCAGAGACGGCTCTGCTGTGAAGGCTCTGATAGCCACCAGGAATCGAGACCCAGTATTCATTCCCACCACAGGACAGCAGCCAGTGCTTCCCCCAGCCACGTGCCACCGAGATCGCACGAGTTCCCGTGGCACGGCAGCCCCACACAACCAAAGTGACACCGAAGTGAACGAGGCCAGCGTAGCGTGGACTCATTTCTGCCTTCCCACACGCGCTTTTGTGTCTCGGGGCACGGTTTTGCTTTATTACACGCCTTCTGCTCTCATTTGTGTTTTCAGACCCCAGCGGTAATTTCCCTGACTTTAGTAGGGCAGCACCTGATTGTCCCAGAGGGAGAGAGCTGAATTGAGTTTTGCTCCTACTGAGAGCTGCACTACCAGGCTTGGGCAGCTGGCTCTTGCTGGCGTGGGGCCCCAACAGCACGGCCTTCAGGGCAGCAGCAGCGTCCAGCCCTCACCCACCCTCCTGTCCAGCCTTAAAGCCCCGCAGACCATTGTCAGGCATGTTTCTATAGTAACAATATTTCTATAATAATGGAAAGCATGGGAGATCGTGGCGTTTTTGTACAGGCAGTTTGTATATTCAGAATCTCTTATTTTTCTATTTATTTATTCAAATAAAGAATGTTTGAGATCTAAGGAGTGTTTGAAGTGCAGAGCATTTTGTTCGAATCCTCGGGCACAGCTAAGCAACACAAAGGGAGGCTTGGGCACGACTGGATGCGTGCAGAAACCTTCTGATCCCAGGGGAGCGCCTTGCGGGGCCAGGTGACGCAGCAGCTGGCCATGTCGCGCTGCCCAGGAGCCAAACCCCAGATCTGCGTGCTGGCACCAGCCTCCTCGGGCCAGATCCTCCTCCTGTTCACATGAGCGGCACAAAGAACTCTGTTGAGCAGGAGGAGCAAGCTGCACCCGGGAAGACAGTGACCAGATGTTTCTGTGCCGATGCACCAGCCAAATACCCCCCCATGGGTCCTTCTGGATTGGCTTGGCACGATGGAACGCGCTCCTCACGTGCTTGTTACCCAGGGACAAACAGACCTACCTGGGCCTACGCTAGCAGCGATGAATGCATTCCAAGCAAAAGCTCTAAAGTCTGACAGGTTTTAAGGGAGACGCTGTGAAATTGAATTTTTTTTTTTTACCTGACTGTAGGTGGCACAGCAGATGGAGTCACACAGGTCAACTTCCAGTCGCAGCCTCTGCGCTCTGCCTTCCTCCCGTCTCGTGGCGCTCGCTGCAGACAAAAGACAACATTTTAGCACGAGCAGAGGCAGCAGAGACCTAAAGGCAGCAGAAGGCGTTCCTACCCTGACCCCACCACAGGTCAGCTGCGGCCCTACAGCAGTTCTGTACGGTTTGGGACAGCCTGCCGTGCAGTCACCGTCTCGAGCTCTGGGGTGAGCCCGCTGTCCCCACGGGCTGCGCTCTGTCAGTACGTGGGAAACGAGTTAGCAAACAGAGACTGGTAACGCTCGCCTGCAGGCAGCAGTGGGGCACACACTCACACGCAACACAAACCCATCTTTGGGCTTGTTTCGAAGCGCTGCCAGCGTGCAGACTGGTCCCATCTTTGGGGGTGAGCTGCCACCGAGGTGGACTGGCACCCCCAAAGGTCAGGACAGCTCTGTTTCGTTCCTGCAGTTCCAAGACAAACATTTTCCTGCTGAGATGATGAAACACTGAGATACTTCCACTGCTGTCAGTCCCTCACTCTGTGATGGGTGCAGGAGAAGGAAGGGAAGTCTGTAAGCTCCAGACCGCCCCTCCACCTCGGTTATTTCCAGGGTTCGAATGGGAGTTGGCATTTATGCTGATGAGGATTTCATGACAGCTTCTCTTCAAGACCCAAAGTGACTCAGGCCCTGACCTCAGAGACTTTCTTTCACCAGGAATTCCCTCTCTACACCATTCCCACTGCGGGGAGAAGCCAGGGCACAGTAAAGTCATTGATGACATTCGCCAGACAGAAGATTGCTGGAGCTTTTAATTAGGAGGCCCAGCCCTCCTGAAACAGGACGAGCAAGTTGGATGAAACGGCATTAAAAATGGAGAGGAACACCTATTTTGAGGAGCTCGGTTTGGGTGGTGTTTGCTCTGCAGGGAGGGAGCAGTCTTTGTTCTCAAGCCATCAGAGGGGTGTCTGCCGCCAACCTGATTTAAAAGGCTGATCCCCAGAAGCGAGTTGGCCTCCTGTGATTTCAGACTCCGATATCGTGAGAGGTAGGGCTTTGCTGGCCCACAGCTTTTTCGTGTTCCTTGGCAGGCAGGAGCGGCGTGCAGGGCCCTGCTGAAGCGCTGCGCTCCCCCCGTGACGGCCGCCTGCGTCCATCTCTGAGACGTGGGAGGAGGAAGGCTAAAGCCATGGGGTCTGAGCTGGTGCAGAGGCACGGCACGTTTCAGCAGCAGGGATCTCTTGCACAAAACCTTCCAGCTGGCAATGCTGGAGGTCCCCACCGCGCTTCCCTGCTGTTGGAACTGACAGCCTTCCCCTCCTCGGCACTGTGATGTTTTCCAGCTTAGCGAGCTCATGAGCTAATCCCACCCAGATAACAAATGCTTAAAAACGAAACCTTAGGACAGATGAAACCAGGTGCCCTTTGAAAGCAACAGTCTGCCACACCGAGACCTCTGAGCTCCAAACCCCACAGGCAGGCCCCAAGGCACAACTCAAACATCCTGGCTGCGTTCTGGCAATAAGCACTCAGCACTGGACGGAGCATCTTTTACCATTTCCTTCTGTCCTTCCTTCATTTTCTAGCAAGAGAAAATGGGAAGAGAGCAGGTTTCCTGAAGAAACCCCTTCCATACAGCATGGGGACAGCGTACAGGAACTTCTGCTTCAGAGCTTCTGCTCAGCTGGCACCGTGCTGGCACCAAACCTTGCCTGATGCCAGCGAGCCCCTAACTCCCCTCCACAGCCACGGCAGTTGCTTCCCCCCGTCCTCCTGAAGGTGGGTTTAGGGACCA
Source organism: Alectura lathami (assembly GCA_013399715.1). NCBI lineage: Eukaryota > Metazoa > Chordata > Aves > Galliformes > Megapodiidae > Alectura > Alectura lathami. The sequence goes on along the minus strand of VXAV01007763.1, from coordinate 98,910 downwards.
CAGCCCCCTCCCTGCTGTAATCCTCTGTGCCAGGGGCTGAAGCGTGGGGCGGGACATGCAGCAGGGCCCTGCTCCCTCCCAGCCGGAGCTGGGGCAAGGCAGGGGGCCTGGGGGGCCGCATCGCCCCAGGTGGCACAGCGCTGCGGCACGCGGTAACACGGAGGGGCTCTGCTCCTCACCCCGCTCTGCTCTGGGGATTTTGGGGAGGACTTTTGCCCTCTCTGCCCACCTCGGGGCATCCTTCCCAGTTCTTCTGGCAGATGTCAGGGCAGCGAGAGCAGGCAGGAGCGAAGCTGGATGAAAACAGCTCCCGAGCCAGCGCGAACGGCACCGGGCTGCACAAAAGGTGCCTTGTTCCCCCCGCCAGGCAACGCGTCCCCTCCCTCACCGGCGATGGAAAGGCCAGCTCAAGACACTCCTTCAGCACCCCCGCCTCCTTCTGCCTCCCCCTCGGGTACGAAATGTTCTCGGGCGAGAAGAACATGAAGTTTTACACGTTCCCCCCCCTTGGTTTTTGCTCCCCTTGCACTGGCAGCCACGAAGGCCCCGGTGCCGTGCTGGCTCCCCGGGGCCACTGGCTCCTAGTTATACAGTAACCTGTTGCTCTGGGTCCCAGCTCCACCTCTTGCTGCCTCCACATCCCTCCCCTCCTCTCTCCTCTGCCAAGAAACCTCTGTCACCTGCTCGCAGACAGCTGGGGCGAGTGGCACGGGGACGAAAGGGCAGAGGGAACGCGGCGGAGGCAGCAGGACCCCCGGGTTGGGGTGCTGGGTGGGCTCTGCCTCGCTCTCTCCTCCATCCTTGGGGCACGAGGGCAAAGCAGGGGGAGCGCGGCTGCCGGAGAATGGCAGCAGGATCGCACTAGGAGGGCACGGCTATCTGGGACAGCACCGAGAGGAGCCGAGGGGATCGCCGGGGACACGAGGGGCTGCTCAGCACCGGTGAGTCTCTGCTTTCAAACCCTAAAACTTTACATCCCCTCCCTGTCCTCCGCAACATTTGGCTGCTTCAGGAGCCTGGGTGATTCAGCCAGGGAGGGGGTGTGATCACAGGGGGCTGTGCTGGGATAACTGTAAATCTGCAGTTTTATCCGTGTTTTTTTTTTAAGGGATAAAATGTTGTTTTTCCAGCGTTACTTCTTCTGGGTTTGTTTCCCCTTCTCGCGCGTCCCTGCCGGGCCAGCTCCAGTAGGTGGCACTTTCTTGGCAGTAAAATGTCCGTCCCGCACAGAACAGGGTTTTTTTGTTCCTAACGAAGCAGGGAGACAGGGGGGTTGAGCAGCTGCTTGTTTGCAGACGTTGGGGTTTCCTCCTTTCGGGATGAGCGTGGAAAGAATTTTTGCCGCTTCCCACCGGGCTCCTCCGCAAGCTGCTGCTTTCGGTGACCTTGGCAGGACTCACTGCCCTATTTCAAAATTGCCTGATGCTGCCCCGTCCCTGTGCACGACAGCTCCAGCTCCCTGTGAGCTTCTGTTTCTGTCCCCAAGTTCGAGTGCAGCCCTCCTTCCCCTTTCACTTATTTGCCTGGAAAATGCTGGAGCAAGCTCCACCGAGGGCACGGCTTAGGGAGGAGCGATTTGACTGATGTTATTTCTGTGTTCAAGGAGCAGCTGTGAGACAACACAGTAGTAAAATACAGTGATTGCCCTGCTGTCATTAGGGCAACAGGGAGTAACGCTTGCCTTGCTGGGCCACTCTGACATGCTGCGTGAAGCGAGTGCTGTAATGGGGCGTGGATCTGTCGGGGGCTGCTTGTCCAGGAGCTCTCTGAGCTGCTTCTGTGGGGTCTGTCCCTAAAAAGGGCTTTTCTGAGTAAAAGGAATGACAGCAGGAGCTCAGCCCCCCGCTGGCGTCCAACGGGGAGACCCACGGGGGGTTCTGCCTGCGACTGCCGCTCGCATCAGCGTGTTCCCAGCTCCGTTGAGCCAAGTGGTCAATTTTCCATCTGACGAGGGAGAAAAATGAGTCCTTAACTCACACCCAGGGCACAAAGCAGCACTGAACCGAGGAGCCCTTTAAAATGCAGCTGGGGCGTGGCAGCAGGGATCCACTGTGGGAATGTGTCTGAAGTGGCAAAGGTTGTTGCTTTGCCCCGTCTGAAAACAAGGTTGAAATTGGTGTTTGGGATAACACGAGCAACCTGATTAACCCCTGGGCCTGCCGCAGGGCCCGGGCTGTTCCTGCTGCTGGCTTCTGCTGAGGCACTATTAGGAAGCAAGGCTGGCCAGGCACCTCCTGCTCTTTCAGCTGGATCCCAGCCCCGCACTCTCTGGACAAGGAAAGAAGTTAGAGGGAGCAGGGGTGCTTTCAGGCACCTGAGAAAAAGCTGAGCACCAGCAACATTGATCAGGGCGTGGGTAAAGTCCCAAGGAAGGGAGCAGCTGTGAAGACACTAAAGCACTGACACGGTGCGTGGAGAAGTTAACTGACGTAACATTAACGGCAGCCACCATTTTGTAGGGCTTTTCGTAGGGTCATGGGAAAATTCAGACTGGAAGTGTCATTTCATAGGGACCGAGATTCAGGAGCGACCCTGATGTGCTAAAGGACTGAGGAGGTTTCAGTCCTGACAGGCAAAGAAAGGAGTGAAACAGGAAATAAATGAGCTGGCTTGCGTGGGCTTGAGAAGCATCCATATGAAATCAGTCCTGGTGCAAGCCTGAGTGCGTGGGGGGAGCCCCGGGGGGCTGTTCCCCGAGGGCTGGATCCTGGGGTGCTGCTCCGGAGCCGTCTCCCTCATGCTCTGCTCTCTCCTCTCACCCAGGCCATGGCTTCCCTCTGTGTGCTAACTCAGGGCAGCTTTGTGGGTTTGATGAGGACTCGGCCACGTTCTCCTGGTGTGGGGCTGAGCCTGGCCTCACGTCTATTTCACCTAACAGCAAGCAGCAGGACTGCTCCTGCCTCCGGGGCAGGAGTCAGTGCATGGCCTTTAGACTCTGAGTTTGATGTCACTGGCAATAAAATTAATCACCCTCTAAAAAACACTGGAGCCTCACCAGCCTTCCCAAGCAGAAGCGCAAGTCTGCTGACTTCCTGCAGTGACAGAGTGAGCAGGGTGTCCTGCAGGGACAGCGGTACACATGCAGCACCAGGAAGATCTGGAAGCACATGACACATCCAGCGTGGCTTCCGGAACCGCCCTGCTTTGGCCAAGGTTCAGCAGGTGCCCAAAAAAATACCGACCTTCCTACCCAGGAGGTATTCAAGCCTCCCACTCACAGGGAGGGGAAGCTTCTAGAAACACTCCCTTCTCATCTGACTGCACTATACCTGAGTCCTCGCACCACCAGAAATGGTGCCGGGCAAGCTGTGAGCAACAGCTTGCTCTGTCTGTTCGCAGTGGGTTTGAAACGGCAGCCCCAAAGTATTTAGTTCCCTTGCAACAAATCATGGCCAAGAGGGAGCTGAAGGAGGTGCCACAGAGATGATCCCGAGTGCTGGTGTCACTGCAGTGCTGCCACACTGATGAGCCCACCACCGCACGCAGCGCGAGAGCTCTCCCTTTCAGACTTGAAATGAATGACGCCAGGGGGGTTAACCACAGAAGCCCCACTGTTTTTATTCCCTGGCAGCTCAGCTAAATCAGGAGGCATCACAATTAGGGAGGGAGGGAAGGGCGCGTCGCTGAGAGCTGGACCGGTTTGGAGACCTTCCCCCTCCACCTGTGCTGCGGTTCCCCAGGAGAGCCCAGCCCTTGTTCCACTCACTGCATGCTCCCAGGGGTTTTACTGCAATGTGCTCACCACCACTGAGGTCCCAAAAGCTTCCCAGTATTGCTGTCAGTGTCTTCTGGACACCGGGCAGACATGCTCCCCCTTCCACTGACCCAGTGGGCACCCACCTGGGCCATGGACATCGAGAAGCAGGACAGAATGGGGGCAGCAGATGGGATTTTGCCACAGCCCTGGCTGTCGTGATTGGCAGGCGCAGCACAACGAGCCCTCGTGGCTCACAGGCCTCCAGCCCAGCCTTGCCCCAGGTCCAGGCAGCTCCTTTGATAGCTGGTGCAGGAGTATTGCTTCGCATTAGGTGGGCTGGGGTCTTCACCACCACCTTGGGAAGAGCCAGCAAATGCTTTCTTCATTTTGGTTTCCAGCTGGGCTACTGGCCCCCCTCAAACCATTTCATAATTGAAATTGGTTTGAATTTTGTTCCTCTTGCTTCCTTTTTTTCCCCACTGTCTTATCAGTCTCAGCCTGTCCAGATTTATACCCTACAGAGGTAAATTGCAGACCATTAGAATGGCCATAAACCAAAGTTCAGCCAGCCAGCAGTAAAGCAGACCACTGCCAGGTAATTCAGAAAGTGAAAACCTGCTGCCCGGCAGGACAGCGACTAAGATCAAGCGCCTGCGTCACCATCAGCCTCCCCCAGCCTGTTTACATGTTGCTTTCTTCTGGCTGAAGATGCCCAGAAGTGGGAGCTCTCTGGGAGCTGCTCGCTGTGCTTCAGCAGGGAACCGGGTGCCGCTCACTTGCGGCTCCTCGCTGTGGTTTTCCGAGACAGGACAAGGTGCCGGTGCTGATTTCACATCAGGGCTGTCTCTGACTTGAAAGCTGTCTGTCTGTTGGAGGTGTTGGCTGCTAGGAGAACCAGAGCTGCCACCCAAGCCGAGGGTTTGCCGAGATACTTGCACCAGGAAATAGAAAGCAAAACCCAAACCCTAACCCACCCCATTGCTGCTGACAAAGCAAGGGGCTCGTCCCAGTCTGCCACTCCTCCTCACTGCCAGCAGCAGGACTCCTCTGGGGTTACTCCTCACCCCACCACTTCTGGCAGGAGATGGTTGATCGGTGCTGCTCCTTGGTCCAGGTGTTGATCACAGGGAGTCCTGGAGGCTTGGGGCTTAGGCCAGAACTGAGACTTGTAGATATGACATGCTGCAAACCAGGTTCGAGGCTTTCAGTGGTAACTGTATGGAAAAAAAAAAATCAGCGACCCTGCCTTTGCTCTCTCTGCTCTGGAGATGAACACAGAGGCGTCCATCTGTCCCAGCCTGAGACACTCCCTTCATCAGGGAATTCACTTTATGGAAACACTGAGGAGAGGGGACGAAAGAAAGGCAATTGCACCCACGACAGCCCGTAATAAATCACAGGCTGTAGCCTGCTCTCCTTCCTGACACTGCTGCCTCTTAATTATAGCTGTGTTCATCTGAGGAGACAGAGTAGGAGAGCCAGGCGTTATGCAGAAGCGAGCACTAATTAAAACCTCTCTGTTCCCTAGAAAGATATTCATGCTTTCCTCTGGGGAAGAAGTGCATGGACTTGTTCCTGGCCATTCCTGCGGGTTAATCTGTAACGCTGCCTTTCACACAGCAAGGCAGTTCGTCTTGTTTTCAGTACTGATGCTCTTGGCATCGCTTCTGGGTCGGGATGCAGGACTTACAAAACTCTCTGAAGAAGGAAGAGGAATAACAAGCATCCAGACGGCCCATGCAGGTGTGGGTGCTGCTTGCCAGGTGTAAGGTTCAGTAGCAGGGGATGGCTCCTTGGCTGGTGGCCAGCTGCCCCTTGCTGCAACTCCAGCCCTGAGCATCTGACACAGGCAGCACTTCTGTGACGGCTGCACCCAAGCACCTCGGACATGGGCTGGATCCATGCTCAGACCCTCCGGAGAACAGTCAGGCCCCTCATGCTGGCAGGGGATGGAGCCTAGTACCCCTAGGCACCTGCGTCCCAGGTGGATTTCCAGAGGGGCTGGTACACGACCGTGCCAGGAAGGTGTGCTGCTGATGCACCCTTACTTTGTTTGTTGGTTTGGTTTGGTTTCAGTAAAAGGAGGGAGAGTAAATGTGGCATAAAGGCTCTCAGGGCTAATTGCAGATCCACAGCACTGTTGGGTTTGTTGCTGCTGTCAGTTGCTACTGCTCGAATAAGGAAAAAAAAAAAAAAAAGAGAGCAAACGCAGCAGAGCTGTGCTCACTGCTGGCCTCTGCCAGTACGAGCTGGGCAGGGAACACCCTAGGTGTGGCCAGGCCATCAGCTGCCTGAGCAATCCTCTCACACGTGGAAGCACCCTTTTTCCACTGCTTCTCTGCACTGCTGCATCTGCTCTGTGTAAAAATAAAGAAGGGGGGCCCTCCTTACGTGTGACCTAAGTTACAAAACTCTTCAGCTTGGAAGAGAGACAGCAGAGGTGCTGTTATCCTCAAGATCTCTGATACTGCCCGTGGCATGGAGGCAGCGAGTAAGGGAACAGTTGTTTACTGATAACAGAGCTGGGGGGCATCCCGTGGAACTGGCAGCTGACAGGTGCAAAGCGAAACAAAAGGAGATGGCTGAGCACACCAGGCAGTGCCGAGCAGTGGAGCACCTTGCCGCAGGTGGTTTGGATGCCAAAAGTTTACATAGGTAGGACATAGTGCAGTGGGACAAACTCAGGGATGAATTCAGGGACCACTTCCAACAGAGAGGAGAAGAGCTCCAGCCCCGGTGACTGCTCGGTGGAAGGACATGTCATGCAAGTTTAATTCCAGCCTAGGAAGTGAGGATGAGGGTGGCTGGATGAAACGAGCTGAGGGCTTCAAGTCTGCCTGCCACAGTCGCATGCAAACCAGACCAGACAGGTCCCCAGAACATCTGTTCCACATCTGGCAGGAGCCCAAAGACACTCCTGCTCTGCTCCCCACCTGCTGAGACCCCGTGAGCAAACAGTCAAAGGTTGGGAGAAGCATCCAAAAGCACTGCTGGAGGCAGCAGGAGAGACGTGGGCTGTCACCACTCTCGTCGGTCTCCAGCATCTTCCCTCGAGCACGGCATGTGACGCTGACCCCAGCGTGATCTGTCCTTGGCCAGACTGAAATCAGAACAGGTTGCTCAGGGCTCTACCCGGAGATGGCACAACCTCTATGGGCAACCTGCCCCACGGTGTTGAGGTTCCCACCGCAGAAAGCGTCTTCTTTGTGTCTGCCTGCAGAGCTTTTGGGACTAGAAATCCCAGTGCCAAGCCCCCATGGGCACACAGGAGCAGTTAGTGGAACCTTTCTTCTTCCAGACGTTACAGAAAATTCTTCTACACCCTTTCCAGCTCTGCAATCACTCCTGGTTTCTCTTAGTCCAGCTAGGACTGCCCTCACAGACTCTCATCCCAGACCTCTGCTGCAAGGACTAAATGTGCTTTTTCCTCCTTGCCCTTGCAGTAGTTTAATTTAATTTTACTTTTTTTCATGGTGAGATTGTTAAAATGTTTCTGCACAGTAAGATTAGAAGCTGCCATCTAAATTCTTTTGATAAACCCAGCCACACACATCCTTCTATTCTAAATGAAACAAAGGGCAAAGGGAACAGATTTTTTTTTTTTTTTTTTTTTTTTTTTTTTTTTTTTTTGGTTTTGGAACGATCTCCCATGGGACTGTTCTGGTTACTGTGTAACCGGCTGCTCCTGCCGGCCTCATCTGCAGAGCTTGGAAGCTTTACAGAAAGCCTAAGTGACAGAAATCAGCCCCTGAGCCCAGGTCACCGATGTCACACTGTAAAAGCCCAGGGCTTACCTGCGTGCAGGGGGAGGCCCCACACTCGGCAGTGACGCTGGCAGGAGGTGTTCTCAGCTGCTTGTGCCCCCGTGACTCTCCCTACTTGTGCTGGCACAACAGCTCATGGGGCTGCACTGCAAGAAAGGTCCTGGAGCTGATCTGGAGAAGAAACCAGAGAGAAAAATAAATGTTCGGGTAGTGGGGAATGGGTTTCAAGTCCTGTTGGCTCCTGCACACACCTGTGGGCAAGGTGGTGGCTGGGGACAGCAGGGAGGGTGGGAAGTGCTGAGGCTGCTCCTGGAACCAAGGCTGTAACTTGTCACGGTCCAAGGCAAGTCACGGGGGGAGAATCAGGACTGTATGTGCACCTTCAGCCCAGGTCTCAGCGTGAAAATCAAGTAGGAACTTAAAAGCAGTAGAGGGGAACTACCAGGACAAGATCCAACCCCTGCCGTTTGTCTTATGTAAGGAAAGTTTTCTGCACGGGGTTTTTGAGAGTAACACCTGGCTCCCTTTCCCTCAGTGTTTTCTCACTATGCATCTTGTTCTGAATCAGAAAATGGAGCAGGGGTATGGCACACCGTAACAGAAACCTGGGCAGGTCTGTGGCAAACATAAATGGATTCAGGACACGGAAAAGCAGATCCCTGTCCTGTGTAATCCCAGTCCCGTCATCAGGGAACCTGAGAAAAGTGTGGTGGTACACCCACAGGCAGCCAGCTCCTGCCTCTCTGCTTTGAGAAGCAGGTTTCTTAAACCGTCTTACAGTGGCGACAGGAGAAACAGCAGCACCTGATAGCACAGGGCTTTGCCAGTTTGAAAAGCAGCATCCCCTCCTTTAATAATTTTCACTCAAACTCTGCCCTCATTTCTTCATTTGCAAACTCACCACGTAAAAGCGGCTACCCTCAGAGCACAGCATGGAAGTCTAGTCAAATGTTTTCCATTTTGCATCAGAAAACATCATTTCAGTTCCTAAGGGGGCTCAGTGGGAACCCAAATATCTTTGCATTTCACAGGTAAAACAAATCAATGGCTGGCAGCCAAAGCACATTTTGATGAACTCCTCTTTCTGCCTGCCAGAGATGACTGGAAAATAACACTCAGTAAGAAAACCCCACCTGCCGCCAGCCCAAAATTTGACCTGAGCACTGTCACGTCTCATGGTTGCCACCACCTCACTGAGCTGGGTAAACTGAGGGCGGCCCATTTTCCTGCAGTGACGATCACAGCATTGCTCCCACGTGCCAAGTTTTAGCCCGAACAAATTGTTAGTGAGTGGCCAAAAATACACAGACAGGATATGAGCAGGAAGCACAGACTGGGTGGGAAGAGGTGGCAACAAATGCTGCCATGATTAGACTAAGAAGGTTGGAAAAGCCTTGAACATCAAACGGGATTTTCAAGAGATGAATCTCTTCCCTCAGATCTTCTGCCCCACCCTCCTGGCAAAATTTTAGTTTTGTGGCAGGAAATGAAAATTATTGATCAAGCATCCCCGAGCCCAAAGTGCTATAGGCAGACATCTGGAACAGCTCCTCACTGACACAGGCAGAGAGAAAGAGGCCGCAGCCCTCTCCCTTTCCTTGGGGAAAGATATCACAGTGTGACCTTCCTATGCAGGGAAGTAAGTATCTCTTGGGTCAGATTTACCCACCATGTTCTACATCTTGCTGCAACCCCAGAGACTTCAAGAGAACCATGCTGGAGCCAAACTGAAGCTGAACGTGGCCCCAAAAGTGGCTCTCAATCTAGTGACGAGCTTTTCTCAGCTTGAAAAAAAAAAAAAACAAAAAACCTCTTTGACATGCTGGCTGCCCTGATGAACATCTCTGACAGACAGGTGAATCAGCATTTCAGGGAGTGACCAAAAATGCCCTTCCTCAAGGAGGAGGCAGTGGAAATGTCCCATCAATCTCAACACTTCTGTCTTACTCATGAAGCAATTGGTGTGGAGGAGACTATTTACAAAGCAAACTTCTGCCCCTCCTGAGGGCTGGCAAGGGACCTTCCCTTGCAGCACTGCAGTCCTGTCCGGGCTGGTGCTAAGCAGGTTTAAGGATCGCTGTCCTCCTGGGGCTAAGGCTTTTGCTGGGAAGTGACGTGAAAAATGCTTTTGTTTGCCAGTTGTACCTGTCAGGCTTTGCAGGTCACCTGTGAAAGGCAGAAGCTAGATGGTCAGGACTGCATGTGGTAGCAGGAGGTGGGGTCACGGCGTAGCTACACATCAGAGCAAATGTTTAATAAGCTATGAACACATTTGGGTGATTAGCTCAAAGCAACCGCCACCGCAGCAGGCAATCACCTACCCATCAGTACGGCACGGCTGACAGCTGGGCCAGAGAGCTGTGAGGAAGAAGCGGTTTTGCTACTGGTGCACTGCAGGAACACGCCACCACCCTTCAGGCATGAAGGTGCCAGCCCCGAGCACACCAGCATTCCTTTCCTAAAGCCTCACCACAAGGCAGGACAGCTTGCTGTGCCCTCACTCAGAGCCTTCACGTCACTGTGTGACACAGCAGGGACCCTTGCACCTTCTGGCTGCTCTCCTGCTGGTGGCAGCTTTGCTGAGCTTCCCATCTATTCCTCAAACGTCTGGAAAAGACAAAGGAGAAGGGAGAGGACATCACTCCCTGTTTTTATGGCCTGATTTCTGCACAGATAAAAGAGGAAGGATTCCTTTCATCAACAGATCCTTCCCCCTTCTAAAAGTCCCAGCTGCAACGCTCTTGCTGCCCGTGATGCTGCTCCTGGAGCCTGGGACCAGGCTGAGAAAACGGCATCACCTTTTGTGGACTTTTGAAATGAATGCAGGGCAGAGAAACCTTCCAGCCAGAGCATTCCCCCTACAAGCTTTTGGGGTGATGGAGCAAGCCCCTGGCCATCCCCTCACCGGGACTCAGAGCACGCTTCCTCCCATCGTTCTGAGGCAGGCTTCTTTCATTTACACCATTTTCAAGAGCTTGCCTGCAATGTGCACTCATCTGTCTCCTTCCATGTTTCCAAAAGCATCTGTAAATATTTAGCAGACTACTCTGGGCCCGATTTTCAGGCCTGCTAAGCCGCAGCCCAGCCATGGGCAATGCTCAGCGTGGTGCCCCTGGAGAGAGGCAGGCTTGGCAGATGCAACAAGCCCGGGCCTGCTCCGTGTTTTCCCTTGGCTTCTGCGGGGCTCCTGCAACAGAGAGGAAAAGTGTAAATTCAGGAGCTGTGACTCAGCACAGGGACTCCGCCCACACTTCTTTCAGGGGGGCACTGGAGTCGGCTTCCAGTATTTTCTTCCCCAAGATCCTGGAAATTGCAGCTAGTTGTGCGTTTTCCCCCGGTATTTATAGAGCGAGGCACTGTCTGGACTTGCTTTCGGGAGTTTGACCTGCTGGCAGGAATAGAAAAGCTCCCCGTTAGGTTCAGCCTGTGCAAAAAGCTTTCCTCTGTGGGCACTCAGAGCCTCCAGGGCTGCCAGGACTCCTGGCCTCCATTCAGCTCTGCTTGCAGATCAGCTGTGACCTCCCATGCTTTCTGCAGGTAACCTGTGAATCTCCCATCAGGAATTTGTAAATATTGCCAGTTTACATCCCGTGGTATCGCTTTGTCCATTTCAGCCCCTTGGTGGCTCAATAGCAACCACAGCAGATGCATTGCCTCCAAACCCCTTGAGCAAGCTGTGTGGCCCCCAGGGACCGCTGGTGCCAAGCCTGACCGCCGGACAGGCATGCAGGTGTTCCCCTCTCGGTGCCGGAATTCTGCCTGTTTTCTCAGGAAATACCTTCTGAGCACAAATCCTTGTTCCTGGGGAGGTTAGGGAACAAGGGACTGGGTGTGATCACCAGTGATGGATATAAATTTCATCCCGAAGCCCCGCATTATTTGAGAAGAGCACAAAAGGGCATGGCACACAGGCAGCTCTGTTAAAAGCGGGGCCCACCACGGCCGGCAGAGGGGTGCCTGTAGATCTGGGGTGCTCCCTGCTTCTTCCATGGAGGCTGAACAACATTTGGTTCTGCTCTACCCAGGCCTCTGCTTGCTAACATAAAGCCATGCATTGAGTGACACACTGATCCCAACTGGGCTTTGGCGGAATCCAGAACGTCCCCCTGCCAGCAGCCTGCTGGGCTGGGTTGCATTTACCTGGCTGCTTGTCTGCTGGAGAACCCCTGCAATGCGAAAAATCCCGTGCGCAGAGCAGGGAGTGCTCCTTCCAGACACGCATTTTGGAGGCCTGGAGCAGCTTGTGTGTATTTGGGTGCCCCACAGGGAGCAGTGAGAACAGAGCCAACACCACAAGGCTGTTTTGTTAGAGGATCCATGCGGGATGGAGCCCTTTCTGCCTGTTAGCTCCTCTGTTACTCTCACGGCATGCAGGACAGCTGATGGGTGCTGGAAGGATACCCTCAGGGGCTGCCCCGAGTGTGGGCAGGCCAAGCCGTGCAGGACACGTGTATCATGGTGCCTGTCCTCCCCCTGCTCTCAGCATAAGAGAAGGCTGAGCTTTGCAGGACAGTCCACCAAACAGCTTTCGTCAGCGTGACATTCCCTTGCAAAAACACCCAGCAACCCGAACAGACGGCGCTTTGTTGTCCTGGGAAGTTTAAAAGATAACATCATGCGCTCGACAGCTAATGTTTCCAGCCGAGGCTTTATGTTACTTGCTGAGGCTTTTGCTAATCTAGCATTTCTGTCTGACCCATCCACTTGGCTCCGGCTGCCTGCACAGGCAGCAGCACCATGTACCTGCGCCCTCCAGCCCCAGCAGGACACTCCATCCCGTACAGCCCACCGGTGCCCCAGCTCCATAGTGAACACTTTATGTGAGCCGCAGAACAAAGCTCTTCCCGCCTCCACCACCTTTGCTTTGGCTTCATGGGGTGTGAGAGACCACTTTGGTTGTTGGCCTCATTCCCCATGCTCCGATCTGGTCAAGAAATGCTTTAGGCTATGGACACCAAACCTTATTTGACTCCTTTTGGTGACACACTGGTTAAACCAGCAGTGTTAGTACCATGGCTCCAGGCAGGAAAATGTGTTTCACTACAAGTCCGTGGGCATTTGGAAGTCCTGTCAACGTGGCAGACTTCAGTGGGATGACCGATGGGAACAAAGACCGGTCTGTTAGAAATGGGTTAGACCATGCTCAGAAAAGCTTATTATTATCCCTAGGGAACTTCTCAATTTTTAAAGTTTTGGGAGATGGTTCTTAAAGAAAAGTCTGCCCAGCCTCGTGGTCAGGAGTAGCAAGTTCCACCAGACAGAGCAGTGGATGAAATTTAAGGTTGAGGTTTCTTTTCCTTCCTCTAAGACTACGTGGTCTTTGACAAGTTCTTTCCACCTCTTAGTATCACAGTTTTCTTGTGCATAAAATGCTAGTCAGAAGTGTGCAGAGAGAGAAGATTCTTTTCTTTTTTTTTTTTTTTTCTTTCTTCCTGAAGGTTTCTGTGATTTGGCTTCATCCCAGCTTGAAATTAAAATGGACCATTTCAAAAATCTCATTCAACACACACCTAAGGAAAATCCCACCCTAACAGCTCCTTCACATAGATGAAAATATTTTGTTCTTGATAAACATCAAAGGGTTCTCGCTGACATTAAAGTATGCAGTCCTGCTGACTTTCACCAGACACAAAATTAGAGATCTTTTCAGACTGAAAATACGAAATTTTCCACTCACAGCTAGTTTAGCTTTGCCTTATTTTTTACTGGTTTCCCAGCAGAGGTGTTGCATTTTGCCCAACATTTCTCTGCTGCTACAATCTTGTATTCTAACACCAATAAACCCTCTCCAGCCCTCTCAGTATTAAAGGTACTTCTAGACCCATGAGGAAAAACACTCCCAAACACTGCTGTTGGTGTTGGAGTGAACAGTGATTGTGAGGAGAATAAGTATGGCCCTACAGATACACTGGTATTTCCCATTTTCAAGTTGTCCAGTCTCCACCCAGAGTTCAGAATTTTTCACAACCCCTTTCCATTTGCTTTAGAACAAAAATAATGTATGACCGCAGCAGACGAGCAGGATGATAAAAAGGATGAAGGACAATCACAGCCATCAGCCCACACAGAAGAGAGCCATTATTCTTTCCCAGAGCTTCTCCACCCTTGCAAGGCTGCACCTCCCTCTTCAAAGGCTCCAAGAAAGCCAGAACAATGTATGGCTCTCTTCCATTTGCTATGAACACGCAGAAATATAGCACAGACAACAATGACAGGCTCTTGTCACAACTCTGTGTATGTCTTTGGGAGGATATTTGACCTTCAAGGACATCCGGAAAGTCAGGGAGTGCGATTTCCTTTGCCTCACAGCACCATAATTCACCCACCTCTGTGTCCTTCAGCCCTGGTTCAGCATGTGAGCTCTCAGCACCACCTGAGCCATGGGATGGAGGCTTTATGGGATCACTGGGCTGTCCCTGCAGCCCACGTTCAGCTGCTGGAGCCCCTGTGCCATTGCACACCATGCTCATGTGCTTAGCCAGCTTGCCTGGTGACCCACGGAGAAATACAGCCCTGTACCACCAAAGCAGGGGGCGCAGGGTCTCAAACTGGGCTTGACAAGTCCTAGACACAATGCACACTGTGCTGCTGAACACACCTCTTGCCTCCCTTCTCATGCATGCTCATCCTGCTGGGGAAGGAGGAGAGAGCAGCTGCACCCTGCAGGGAGATAAGAGAGAACCATCTGATCAGGACAGCGTGAGCCAGAGCTGAACTGGCAGCAGGGAGAGGCAGCGTGCATGTCAGAAGTTGCAGACTGCTGAAGCTCCGAAGGAGCTGAAATTCTTCCTCCTGCTCAAATCCAGTTGTCTCTCAATTTAGCAAATTATAAAGACTCCAACCCCTCAGAAGCATGTCCTCCCCCCATCTGCCAGCCAGGACTCAACTAATATCAGCCAATTTCAACTGAATTAAAAGTTTTGGCGCAAGGCTCTGTCCCGCTTTGACTTGGCCAGCAGCACACCACACCCTCCTTTCGATTAGCACAAGTCTGAACAGAGACACGGCCCTTACAGCAGCAGTAAGAACCAGGCAAAGCTTGAATCACGAAAACAGCAGGAACAAATGAAAAGCAGGGAGCCCAGCGGGATGAGGACCCGCTGGCTTGGCAGGCGCTGGCATTGCTTCCAGCTTTGTGCCCTGGTTGGGACGCAGGCACCCTCGTTCCTCATGTTGTTTCCTGGCTGGGGCTTGGGTGCAAGCTCTGGACTCCACCAGCCAAATTCAGTATCCCTCACCTGCTGGAGTCACCTGGATCTCAGTCCATTAAGGGCACGGCCCCAGGGCTGTAACTGAAAGGGAGCCAGAAACATTCCATTAACCAGCAGAGACGCTCCCAGCTCTGCTCATTAGCCACGGGACTGAACTGCTCAGACAGCGTAAAGCAAACAGAAGGGAGCTGGGTTTATTAGAGCACGTTCCCTTTTCTAGGTACCTTATGCTAATGTACACAGAGATCTGAGAGATAGGAACTGTTTGAGGGCTGTAAGAGGAAACCAGCAGACAGCTATTAACAGAGGAAAAATTCACAGGTACCCAAGCCTGGGCGCAGGGACGGGTTTCATTGCGCTCAGAGACTGGCAGGACACCAAGTTTCGATTCTAACATATATATAAATTTATATCCACACACATGTGTGTGCATGGACTACCAGAAAAGAGATCAACATGGGGAATTTAAGGTACCATCTACAAACTGCATTTCTAAGTGATTTCTACCAGTGTCTTGGCACTGAGGAGTGTTGCTGTGATACAAGGCAGGCTGAAAGCCGTAAGGCAGAGCCCAGAACATGCCAGGGGCCCCCAGAGAGAATCCATACTGCCACAAAACACATCCCTCTGACACCTGTGCAGCTTTGTCAAGATCAGCGAGAAAGCCGCCTGTCTGCCCTGACCTCAGGGCAAAATGCACCCAGCAGAACACCGCGAGCCAGCGCTTGCTTCCGACACGAGGAATAGAAGCGGAGCTGTGATGAAGCCAGGGCAGCCCGACTGATGATACAACAAGCCCTGCAGCACACAGCCAGCCTCCAGTGGGGAAATCCCAGATGCCAGGGATGACTCCCAGGTGTTCCCCAGGGATTGCACACAACCCAGCCTACGCTCAGTTCACCAAAAACTAACAGGACAGCTCTCGCAGGAGATCCCACTGAAGACGTTGAGCAATACCTTCCTCCAGAGCAGCTTTGAGTATTTCTTCTCCCTGTGACAGAAGGATACTTTAGCAGCTGGTGGAGAGATCAAAATTGCCACGTGACATAAAATCACGGCAGTGTGGGCATGACAAATGACTCAGGACACTCGCTGTGGTGAGCACAGGGCCAGGATGAGCTGTAAGCCTGTTAACGGCCTCTGACAGGCCACAAGGGCAAAGGCCTCACCACGCTGTGATGAGCCAGAGACAGGGCTGCTTTGGTAGGAGATGGATGTGCTGAAATACTGCAGAGTCTGGGTGTGCATGGAAGAGATGGGCGAGAGAGGAGAGGTGGAAATAGGTTGCAGGAAGGTTGTGTCATCTTCATCTCAGCCCAGGTCAGAGCCACAGGGCAGGGAACAGCCAGGAAACCCCGCTGTGCCGCTCTCATCTGCTTGGGAACCCAGAGCAGAGGCAGGCCAGGCGGCATGCGCTTGGATAAAGAGCATGAAGGCTGTTTTCTCATTCCTAACCCTGTCTCCTCTGCTTCTGCTGCAGCTGCCTGTCCTGTGAAGCGCCATGAGTCTCAAGGGATCCCTCAGCAGCAACCCTGGCTCAGCAAAGTAAGGATTTCCATGGTGGGCTCCCTCCGTCTCGTGGGCAGCGCTCCTTCCCACTGCCCATGGGGATGCTCTTTGTGGTCCCGCTCGGACCCCCCGTGTTCCCAGGGGCTGTTTCACCTCATTAGGTGCCCAGGGCACTGTATGCCAAAGCCACGTTGGATGTGGAGATGGACCTTACAGGGGATGTAACCCATGCCTAGAGGCCCAACATCCCAAAACTCAAGTGTTTTACACAGAATTACACCCATGTTTGTACATGGGACATGATTTGTATCTGAGCACCTGCTTTCAAGGTGTAGGTTTTAAAAGGGTCCATTATGAAGAGCCCTTAGCCTTGGTGCTTACACCATGTGGGTTCAGGTGGGCTCAGTTTTAAGGAGCAGTCTCCTTTTCCCCGCCTTGCTCCCTGGAATACCCCACTTAGCGCTCACTGGGAGACACTGCTCCTAACACAGCTCCTCCAGAAGCAACGTGCTCCCAGGGGACACCGCGAGCGACAGTAACTCTACCAGGGACGGGCCCGGATGGGCTGCTCTGCTCCTCTTTCCGGCCACTGGGTTTGGTGACACGGGCCCGCGGTGTGGATAACAGCTAGGGTTGCAGAGGGAGTGCCAGCGCTGTCCGACGAGCAAACCCTCTGCCTGGCAGCACGTCCGATGGCTGTGACGGGGAGAGAGGGGCTGGTTTCCCTCGGGATTGCTGGCAGACGTTCATTCATGCCTCCTCTCTTTTGCAGCGGCAGCATGGGCAAAGCGGACGGAGCCTCCAAGCTGAGCGCCAAGGACCTGTACGGTGAGTCGTGCCCACGGACATGGCAGGGACATCTCAGGTTTCCTCTGGAGGCCTGGACACAGGTGCTGGGGAGTTTGAGGCCCATACTCCATCACGTGTGCCTGCACCTCTGTGTGGAGCAAGCTGGCCTGACATGGCAGCAGAAATGCACCTAACCTCTATGCCACCGTCTCCCACACTGGGTACTGCCACTGTTCCATGAGGACAGACAAACCTGTGCAGAACACTCCTTCCTCTGACCCAGACCCTCTCCAGTTATGTTAGCGAGATAACCCGATAAAGGACCCAACAAAAGAAAGACTGTCCTCAGCAGGTTAATGATTATACTCCCTTAACTACTCAGTGAACCATGAAAACTCCAGTGCCCTTTGGCTCTGTGGAGGCAGAGGGAATCGGCAGGATGGGTGCTTGTGCAGAGCTCCATCTCCCATGCTCTGGCTGCCACCCTGCCTGGTTTGGGGCTTTTGTTGGGTATGGAGAGGCTGTGGCAGCCCTTTGTCAGAGAGCCTGTATTTGATCAGAAAGCTCCCTTTGCTGCCACGAGGTGAGGGTGGCTGTGTTTGTCCCTGTGATTTTGCCTGATGAATGGTTTCCGCTGGAGTTTTATGGGTGTGGATGGCCTGACACGGTGTCCTCCACGTGGAGAAGAGGGCACTGGTGGGAGGGTAGAGGCTGTTTGTTCGTAGTGGCAGAAGTTTTAAACACAGGAAATCGCTAACTTCAATTAGCTGCAGGAAGTGAAACGTGGGAATAAAGGGAGATGAGACATTCGGTGTTACTGGCCAGGTCTGTTAGTGGCCTCGATGCTGCATGACGAGCAGGTCTGAGCTGTGGCAGTCGCTTATCTGGAGATGAAATGATGTATGTTAAGCCCAAGAAGAGAGAAGGGAGGAGTGGAAAAGCCTGGGAGCTGCTCCACTCTGCACACAGGACTGCTCAGATGAGATCCTCCTGCCTCTGACAGCATCATTGCCTTTGCTGTGCACTGAGAGCTCCTGCAGCTCTGATCGGAGGCAAGACGATTTTATCTGAGAGGTAAATACAGCACCACACAGAGATGTAAAGCTGAAGCTGAGAGATGAAAACCGTGCTGGAAACAGGGCACATGCTCAGCCTAGCACCTACTGGTGGGGGCTCTGAATTATCCAGGTGTCAGGGTGGGACTGAACAGCACACACCAGACCGACGCGGTGGCAAGCACTGACCATGCCACAGTGCCTCCATCGTAAAAGCTAGCAAAGGGAAAGGCTGACAAACTGCCTTGAAACCAAACATCTGCCTCAAATAAGTCATTCTCAGCACAGACTTAGCTACATTTTTTTTTTTTTTTTTGCGTTGACACACCCCAAAAGCAAATTTCAGCAGGAACAGGACCTCTCCCACCAAATTCCAGCAAACCTTCACTGAGGACAGTAAGGCCAGAGGCCAAATCTTTGAGAGGAATAACTCAGCTGCCCCTGATTTCCCCTCACCTTGGCAGGCATTTACTGCAGAAAGCTGCAGCTGTGGCTGGCTCTGCCCCTATGCAGGAGCACGCCCGCGGAGTTTGTGCCTGCAGAAGGCGGCACCTGCCCCGCTAATTCAGCATGCCTTTTCCCAAGGGCACTCAGCGTGTGTGAAAGCAGCATTCGCATGCTTGGGTCCCCTTCCCACTTGAACCCTCCCTCCCTCAACATTAATTTCTGCTGCAAGCTTGGGGTGGAGGGCAGGCAAGAACTAAAATTTCAGGCAGAATTATGTTTCATAATATAAGAAACCACATCAAGCTGAGCTGCCCTTGATTATGTGATTATGATGCTGCTAAGGGACGTTTGGAGCTTACCAGAAGTTTTATATTTCCATATTTCTCCCATGCAGTCAGGCTGGACCCTCCAACCAAAGAGTGCAGTGAGCCCCAGGTTCACAGCACACAGACACCTATAGACATCCTCCTATCACCTGCAGATCAAATGCACACAGATGTCTAAATATTATTCCTACATCAGCAAGACTTTGGCTTCAGCTTCCTGCCAGGGATGTTTATTGCAACACAGTGCCTCTCACCACAAAGCAGTGTGGGAGGAAGGAGGGCATGTACTGACCCATTAGCTCAGGTACCAGGGCTCTGAGTGCTAACCCAGCCTGACCCTTCACGGCTGGCCAACGCAGTAAGAGTGCAAACTGCTGCGATGTGACTTCTGCCTGGACTTGGTGACCTTAAAGGTCTTTTCCAGCCTCTCTGATTCTACCTGTGTAGGCCCACAGAGGTGACAGCCCTACCAGAACATCAGAGTCCTTTCTAGGGTGCTCAGCTGTACTTGGTGGAGCTTCCTGGCTGTTGTGAGAGCAGATGCTCATTCTTCTTGTTCCTCTTAGCAAAATAGCATCACATTCGCTCAGCTCCATATTCTGGAAGAGTCTGTGGCTGCCTATACAGAGAGCCCAGGGGGAATGGCTGGCACCTATCGGGTTGCCACCTTACTCAACGCCCAGCAGGCAGCTGAATAAATGTTAATGCATACCATAAATAAATTAAGCTGCTTCTCCACTTACCAGTGTCTGGCCCAAACCTAGATGAAAGGCCGTGGGGGGGAAACCAGCATGGCTCTGGCAGAAGTCAAGGGAAAGCTTGGGAAGGAAGTGTTTCTGCACAGCGTTCGCCACAGCACGCTTGCCACCCCTTTCGGGAGTGATAACCAGGCGGATGTCTGGGCTGCCCTCGTGGAGGATTAGGCACTGTAACTGTGAGAAGTTGCATAGAGACGAGGGGAGTGTGGTGATGACAGTGGGCTTCATGCTGGCTGGAAAGAAATGCCTGCAGCAGAGCTCGCTTCTGCGCTGTGTCCATCCTTATGGTGCTCGGCCGCTTCCCAGTGCCCTGCTGAGCGTCGGCTCCAGGCTGCCCACCTTCCTCCTGACACACTCGCTGCTGAGAAAGACCCAAACTTGGTGGGTTTAGGGAGCTCAGAGCATGAGAAACTGTCGGTGGCATGAGTTAGGCTGCAGAAAAGCTGAAAAGCTTCAGCCTGAATGCCGTGATCACCTGACACTGTGTGCCTCCCGTAACCCAAGAATGGCTCCGGTGCTGTAACAGGACACGGGATGCTAACACAAAGAGAGGAGCTGCTCCTGTCGGGCCAGCATGGCCCTGGGATGGGTATCACCTGCCTGGGGAGCCATGGGGAGAGGGGGGCCCACCTGCACAGGCTGCACCCTCAGGCTGCAGGCGGAATGTGCTGCTAGTGACAGAAGGAGTTAGGTTTAATGGTCACAAACCAGCTCCTGGGGCTCAACAGGCCTCCTGTATCCCCTAACGGGGCCTGTGTGGGCCCCACTGTAGTTCTGTGCTGTCTGCTCTCCTGCTTGCACCCTGGGCGAACAGAACAAAAGAACAAAAGAACAAAAGAACAAAGGGTCACCGGTACTAGCGATTGCCTGCCCAAACAGTGGAAGCACTGGGTGCTGTTCCCACCTCACAACCCTCTAGAAGAGGGTTTGTGCACGGATTTAGCACGTGCAGATGTCTGCAAGATACAGCCCTGCTAGGAGATTTGGCTAGAAACAGAGCTCAGCCAGCCACACACGTTTGGGTAGAAGAGAACCACGCACAAGCCCAAACCCAGATGGATGTGGGCAGCATCTGAGCGGTGCCACGCCGACGTAAGCTCACATTTAATTAACACTGCTGTGCCACTTCCCTCTCACCACTGCGTCTCTGAGCACGTGGGTGGCCTCATCCACTCCTACAATGGGGGGCCTGTTCCGGCTTTGCTGCTTTCACCGGGGCCTTGCTGGTTTACCCCACGCTTGCACAAGGTCTGCAGCCCTGCAGATCCCCATTTGGGAAATGAAGGGGACGCGGGGAATGGTGCTGACCGCAGTGCAGCCAACCCAGCAGGCATCCAGCAGCCCTTTCCCCTGCTCCTGCCCGGTGCCAGCATGGCCTGAAAGCTGCTCTGAGGAGGGAGCATCCCTGCACACATTTTCCCAGTGCAATGGGGCGGTAACAGGGAGCCGAATGCTCCCGCAATAGGTGGAGGGAAAGGCAGCACCAGTTTCCCACCTCCTGCTGTTGGCTTCCCCGGCCCACTACAAGAAAGCCCTGGGCCGCTCCCACAGCTCCTGAAACAGTGGTTCCGCATCTCCCCCGCCTCCAGCCCTGAATAACTCCCTTGTCTGCCTCCTGGGCTCCCTGCGTGCCACTTAAGCGTCTTTCTTCACATCCCCTTTTGCACCCCAGATTCCAGCTTCAGATTACGCCGGCTCCTCTCTGACGCTGCCTTGCGGGTGACCCTTTTATTTAAAGCTTGGAAATGTAATACTCCAACTGGAAACAGGGCTGGAAGGAAGAAAGGAAAGCAGCATTCCTGTTGGCTCCTGCAGACCAAAACCCAGCGGTGGCTCAGACAGGCGTAGGCTCCATGCAGGAGCAGGCTGTGCTCCAGGTGCTGCGTGTCCACCTCGCAAGGCTTTTGGGGTGGCAGAGAGGCATTTCCACCTCTGGCATGTGTCTTCCAGCACTAATTTTAAAGGAAAAGGGAATACCTCTACCCATGAGTTGCTCAATAGCCTGATTATCTTCTGCTGAGTGGCCCCTGGGCACCTGCCCGGCAGCTGGTACGCTGCTGTAGGCATCGCCTCGCGTCCCTCGGCGCGCCGGGCACAAGCGGGCAGTGTTACCTGATGCACGCAGACCTTGCACAACCCGCGAGCTGCGTCAGGTTTTTATTTGCTCTTCTGGAGTGGGTTGTGTCTTCAGCTAATAAAAGAGGAATGTGAGCAATTGCGCTTGAGCTAGTGGCAAATATTAGGCATGCCGAGGAGGAATTCAGCCTCCTGACAGCGACTGGCTGCCGACACGCTATCAGTCAAGCAGCTCCCTGCTGCCCAGGGCCATTCATACCCCTGGCTGCCCCCAGATCAATGAGAGCCCTTTCATTCACTTCACGAGCTTCCAGGAGCCCAGGCAGCAGCTCTAAAGCCTTCAGTGGCGTTTCATTCCTGCTGCCTTTCTCTGTCACTGCTCCGCAGACAGCCCTGCAATGCCACACAGCTACTTGTCTGTGCAGACTATTCTCAGTCTTCCAGCTGAGCACGCAAGCCCCACACCACGCAGTTAAGGCTGAAGGCTGGTTGTGCGCTGACACGGTCCCGCTGGTACAGCAAGCTGCTTCCACAGCAGACGCTGCCTCTGCCAGCAAAACTTTTGTTCTGGCATTGCTTATCCCAGCTCCGCTGTGCAAAACAAGCTGGCTGCAATGCTACTCCAGCCTCCTGTGGGTTCTCCTTCCTTTAATACCGACGTGGCACGGAGGACAGCAGGGTAACATGTCACGGGGTGCGCAGGGGCAGCAGGCAGAACATCCCCCATGCTCTCCCCTGTGCCATTTGGCTGTGGGAAGCCCCATGGAGAGAAGGCTCTCCAGCAGCACTACAGCCAGACAGGGGCCTGCAGATGCCTCCTGGTCAGCAGCAGGTCCGTGCGGGGCCCAAAGAGCCACACTCGTGCTTGGCCAGCACAAGTTCACCACCCCATCTAGCACAAGTTCACCACTCCATCTCCCAAACCAGCAGAGGCTGTTATTCTTTGGTTCCCTCCAGACTCTTCCACTTATGAGTTGTCCATCCCCCACATTTTCTACTGAGCCTTCTGCCCAGCAACTGCAGCAAACAAATAAATACAAGGAGATACCGGAGGGTGAGGGAGGATCCTGTGTGACAGAACTCCCTAATTAAGCAGAGAAGGATGTGCACAGAGCGGGGCCTGGTGCAACAGGCTGCATTTGTTACAGTGGCACCTGTTGGCACTCCGCCTGCAGCAAGAGCACAGGCATGAGTTTTTGTTTACAGCAGAAACAAGAATGTAATGCATGGAAATGGGGGGGCAACTTGGCACTCAGGTTGTGTTCTGGCTTCTGCTAACCCCATTCTTCCAGGATGTGAATTGATCATACCTTTCCTTCCTCAGTTCTTAGTGTCTTTCATCCCTCCCACTCCTTAACACCAAGCCAAGCAGGCTGCTCTCCCTTCCAACCAGGATTTTGGCCTGTTGTCACTGGCTTTTCAGCCCACCATCCAGTTTTGAGCTCATTTTGAGTGGGCAAAATCCACCTTGCTACCTCTGCAGTGGTGTCAGCTTTTCCCATTTCCTCATGTGGCCACTGGTGCCAGTGGAAACATATTTCTGCAGCGCCGTGTGTCCATATGATACTGATAACAATCCTCAAGAATGGCTTTGCAGCTTCTCCCACTCCTCTAGGTATGAGGCAAGAGGAAAGCTAGGAAAGGACGATGAACCCCACGTTACGAGAGTTTTTGCTGCCAGATACCAAAAGCAAGGGACAAAGCTCTGTTGTTTTCCTGTCTCTTCAGCTCTCTTGCCAGACAGAAGTGAAAAAGTACAGCAGTGGTCACTGCAGGGCTCATGCCAGCTTTTATCACCCTCAGATGTTTGCCGTGTCACAGCCCTGGAGCTCTCCTGCCCTCTGCAATCCAGCCCAGGTTGTATGCAGGTAGTCCTCCACTGCAGCAGCCTCTAAAGAGACACGGCAGATGACTCATTTAAACAGAGGTGCACGGTGGTGTCTAAGCTCTGGCAGCAGCTGCCATCTGCTTTTAGGAGAACCATCCTGAAAGTCCTGTCATTCTTATCCATCACATGGGGATTACGCAAATTCCCTGCCTCCTGGGGATGCAGTACAGATTGGGTGACACCTTACCGTGGGTGGGTCATTGCAAGGTGCTGTAGAAATGCAAAGTATTCCAGCAGGAGAGGTGTCAGATAAACCAGGAGGAAATGAGCTACTGCTGCTAACCTGCCAGTGTTCATTCATACAAAATTAAGCAGATGGAAGGTAAGGCGCTGCAGAGGGGCAGTGTGGAAGCCACTTGAACAAGTGTCCTGTTTTCTGAAGTCTCTCCTGGCAAAGGGAGTTCACCTCACCAACATAAAGGATCCCCCATGACCCGTAGGGCTTTTCTGTGCAGGGTGTATTTGCTTCAGCCCAGCATGCCAGGAGGAAATAAGAAAGGACAGGTTTCCGTGGGTGTGGAGGTCAGGTAGAAGCCAACAAGAAGGGATTTCAGGAGAAGGAACAAGAAGACCTCTTAAAGAGGGACAGGGAAGAGGATATGCAGAAACAGCCCCTTCCTCAGCCTGGGCAGCTTCGGGGACGTAACTCGACCCTTTGTCTCCAGGCTGACCACTTCAGCCTTTTCCCCTCCTTTCGGGATACTCAAAACCCAGATTTGTCTCCATCCCGCCCAGACATGGTGTTCCCATTTCCATCGGTGTCATCTATTTACATGAGAAACGCTCAGTGAGGAAATTGAGGTTACTCAGAGAAAAAAAGTTCCTCCCATTAGACATGACTCCCCGCGGGCGCGTGGTGCCGTGTGCCCTCTCCCAGACCTTGCCCCACATCTGAAGTAGGGCAGGCTGCAATTAAAACACCCAGCAAACAGAAAACGCCAGTGACCCCTCAATGCGAGCCTAAGGTGGGAAGTGGCCAGGCTAAAATAACAACCCACGGGCTTGGGGTCACCCTGGGAGCTAAAGGCTGAGCTGGGAGCTGTGCACAGTGTCCAAGGTCTCTCCTCCTGAGTTGTCCCCATGGTGTAAAGGCTCTGCCTGGCAGACCTGCAGCCTCAGCCCATGTCTCTGCCAGCATGCCCACCAGAAATCGTTCCCACCCGTGCACAGCAGCCACTCTGGTGCTACCAGGAGATAGCTGTAGAGGCAGAGCACGCTGTTGTGTTTTCGGTGACCGGCACAGAGGTACAAGGTGCAAAGTACATGGGTCTCCTGCCAAGCTGATGAGACAGCTCACAGGCTGAGAAATAAAACATGTTAGAAATCTGTTTCTACCAACCCTTGCCAGGTTGCAAACTAAAACACCAGCATCCTTTTTCACTTCCACCTCTCTGGGCCCCAGTTTGTATGTCGAGGATGTTCCTGCATCTGCAGGCAGCCTTGCTACCAGTGCTCAGCCCTGTGTCTTTGCAGAAGTACCAAGAGGGGCTCAGTTTAAACCTGTTCCATGCTGGCAAGGGAGAAAGGTGAAAATCCCATGTTAAATCCCAAGGAAAGCAGCCCTTCAGGCTGGTGCTTGCTCTGCAGAGACACCTGCTGGCAAAGCCCGCGGAGCCCTGCTGCGCTCCAAAATGTGCTCACCCTCCCTACTGCATCGATGGAAGCAGGAATGAACATCTAACAGGGATGCCACAGAGTCCAGGTCACACTAAAGAGGTGGAACCCAAAGCAACAGCCGTGGGCCTGTGCTTGACCTCGTGTGTCTGATCCCAGAGCCAGGCAGGGCAGAGGGGGAGAGCTGCTTCAACCCGAACCAGCTTTTAGCTGTCCTCCCTGCCAGCACTCCCATCGGAGGACAGCCAAAGAAGCGGCAAGTTCCTGAGCTCAGTCTAAGTAAGCTGGAACAAGAGCACTCACAGGCAGGCTGGCTCCAAACCACATCCAGTTGTAGGCAGGGAAAACAAGGCACGTAACTGCGCATTACACGGAGGGCACCCAACCTGTCAGCAGTGGCAGGAGCTGAGTTCAAACCACCAGATCAGTTTCCATCAGGATATTCTTTCACTGGGTGCCACTCTCTGTAAACATGAAATTTGTTAAATGAGACCACATGTTCTCTGTTCAAAGCAAAAGGGGGAAAAATAGAGAAGCCAGCATCCCAGAGAAATATTAAAGACAGCTTTGAAGTAAACCACAAAGAAGCTGAGAATAATACACGCTTCTCTAAAACACAAGGAGCCCCAGCATCTGCTGTGCTGTGAAATCCCCTTGGTAGCGACTGCTGCTGCAGAGGACAGGACATTCTAACACCGGCTAATTCCACCTCAGGATGGGTGAAAATACGCCAACTAATGTTTTCATGAAAACGAATGAAAACATATAAAACTGCAGTTACAATTTCTAAGCAAGCCAGAGCTCAGAGGATGTCTTCTGCTGGTGAGGACGATGTTTTCAGTTCAGATAGTCCCAAATCACTGTGCACAAAGCCCACATACAGAATCACTGGACATGTAGCAATTAACTAATGACTACAACCTGACAGAGTAAATTTTTACAGGATACTCCACAGCAATTTTTTTTTTTTTTCCAATTGCTCTTTACTGCTGGTTTCCAGTAAGAAATGCAGGAAGTAATAAAGATCACTGAAGGCAGGTTCTGACTGGCTGGCCTTGATCCCCACAGCCCTTCCTATCAGCACCTTGCCAGGAAATGCAAGAAGGCAGACAGGCAGTGTCACAGTGGGGCAGAGGGTTTCTTCTGGAGGACATTTTAAAGGGCTCTTCTGTCCAAACGGGTGGGATGCAGCTGGGTTTTTTTTCTTGCCACATGCACGTCAAAAAGTTGTGGCACAAGTTGCTGTCTTTGATTCCCACCACTGAAACTGGAAGCCCAGAGAGTAGCACCCCTTTATGAGAGCTGTAATTCTCAGACCTTAATAAAAAACAGTGTTTAAACTGAAGACAATTCTCCTTTTTTTTTTTTTTTTTTTTCAGAACAAAGGAAAAAATACTCCAACTCTAATATCATTATGCATGAGACTTCACAGTACCATGTGCAGGTGAGTATGCAGTGAAACTTTATGGGACGGGCCGGCTAGATGCTGATAATGAAATGTATTTTGTTTGTCCCAGAGCCTTCTTAGGGTAAAGACCAGCTGGGAACCTACTTACAGTATGCAAGTGTTGCTTTCCACACCCTGGGAGAGGCAAACAGCAAAGCTGCTTCAAAACTCCATTCATCCTTCAGGGAGATGGGACTTGCCTTTCCTGTATTTCTTTTCCCCAGTTCCTGCCCCTCGATGCAGGCAGATTAATTTGCCTCCTGAGCATGCCCCAGGCTGGGTCCAGTTGTTATTTATAGCTCCTGCTGTCCACTATGGTCTTTCAGCTCTCCCTCAGCTACTGTGTGCCCTCAGGTAATTCAAAACCTTTCAACCATGACAGGCATTCAGGCAAATTCATCTCCTGGTGTCACAGACACCCACCCAAGGAGAGGAGCCAGCCCACGCCACTGGCAGCCAGCAGGAACTCCACCTGGCCACAGCCAGCTGAGCCACTAGGCAGCCAAAACCTGGCAAGGCAAGAGAGGAGGACACTCCATGAGGTTCACAGGTGGCAGACAGGGTCCTCTCTTCTCTGGTGGAAGGCCCCAGTGCCGTTAAAAACAAAGGAACTTGCTTGAAATGAAATTTAGACTTTTAAAAACGCTCTTTTGGGAAGAGACCCTGGTTTCCACCGGAGGAACTACCACCACCCACCCTGTCAGCAGCCCAGCCTGCCCTCCCCATCAGCGAGCCCTGCCAGTAAAGTCCCTCGTGGAGTCGGAGAAGGGACTTTAAACAGTGCCACGCACATGAATTCTTCATTAGTTATGCCATATGCCACTGGTTTGTGAGTTTCTGCCTTGAACTTTGACCAAGGCAAACAGGACTGGAGTGGCAGGCAGCGAGGCAGCAAGAGGTTTCCTTATATGAGGCATTTTACACCCTTACAGTAATCTGTAAGGTGAGCAAAGTTTAAAAGTGGAGGCAGTCATCGCCCTTTCTTACAAAAGTTACCGTATTTGTGTCTCCCTCTGGACGAAAGGGCTTTCTAACGAGATAAAAACCTTCTGTTCCCCTTGCTCCTGCACTATCTAAAGAAAATGGAAAGGAAAAACATTCTAATGAGTCTGGGCCAGACAAGGAGCTTTCACCTCCATGAAAACAAACGTACTTGCCAGTAAATAACCAAGGAATTTATGAAGATCGTAAACCTGGTAGTTAAAATAATCGAGCAGATAAGCATGCCCGTCAGTAGGTACAAACCAATCCTCTTCGCTGCTCAGGAGGCAGAGGGTTTGTCACCTCTGTGTGGACCTTTCCGTGCAGCGTTTTACAGCTACGGTAACACATACCTGAGTGAGTTCTTCACATCTGATTGCATGGCTAATCTCAGCTTTCAGCATAGCTGCTCAAACACCTGCCAGGAGCTTTGTTTAGACAGCGCCTCGCCCCATACCTTGGGTATATGAGCACAGAAAGTGGGTCGTCACTTGAACTCGGCAGTGTTTGCCCTCTTTTCTGGCCCATCCAGTCTTCGTGAGTTAGCCAACAACCTCCTCAGCAATGATTTGGGTGCTACAAATTCTCTCCATCCCTGAAGCTGACCACGACTGAAGGCTCAGCCCTGTCATCCTGTTAGGGCTGCCAGTGCTTTCAGGCTGAGCTTTTCCCTCCTCATCTGGAACCGACCGCTTCCTCTGCTGCCTGTTTGCACTGCAGAACGGTGCTGTTCCCCTCTCGGTGCTGGAGTTGGCTTTTGCTATCTTGCAGTTTGCTTCCTGTTCACTCTGCATCACCCTAGGTTTTTTCACGTAGAAAGCAAGGCTCTCACTGTCTTTGCTGCTCTCTGAGGCACGTGCCTGTTGTGGACACTAACCACAATGAACTGAGGCTGGTCCTGGCAGCAGACACATTTTCCCCCAGCCCTTTTTTGTTCTCCTCGTGCATTTTGCAGCTCTTGCTTGCTAGTCTTCTCAGATAAAGGTTGTCTTTTTGCACCATCTGGATCCTGACCCCTATTACAGCACCACTGTAGCAAAGAGTACCAGAAAGAAACTGCCTGATCTCTAAAATGGTTACGGTTGGTCACTGGGAGAAAGCATGAAAACAAGGGATCTGAGAGAGAAAAGCCAGGCAAAACTCCCCCCACCCTCTGCTAGAGACAGCAAAGAGCCTCTCCATCTCTCCTCTCCTCTGGCTGAGCCAGAGATATTCCAGGGTAGAGAGAAGGAGCGGGGACGTATCCTGACCAGCCCCCTGGCAGCAGACCCTAAGGCAACCGCAGCAGTAACGTGCGGTTACAAAGACCTCCTGCCTTCCTCTGCTGGGAGAAGTCAATTACAAGAGGGAAAACGTTCAGCTGTCTGCCCACTCAGGCACAGTCTTCTCGCCACACAGCAGAGCAGCAGAAGGAACAAGGTGAAACAGGACCACTTCCTTCTGCTTCCCTAATATTTCCCCTCTCCTGACGTCACCTGAACACATGGCCTGTGCAACAGCCTGGCTGCTCTGAGCTGGCTCCTCCTGCCTTGCAGTCCCCTCTGCTGGCAGACGCATGTCCTCCCGATCCATAACACACCATGAGCTGTGTTCAGAGAGCAGAAAATAAGTTAGCTGGATTTCTGGAGTGGTCTTCACCCACTGCTGGGGGGACACATGCATCGTTCGGGTGCAACTGATGCTCCTCCTTCCTATAACTCTTCCCTGCTGTGGAGCAGTCGAAAGCCTGCAGGTGCAGCTGGGTTGCACAAATCTTCATAAATCGAGCGAGTGCCTTGGATCATTGCATGCTTCAGGACACAGAACAGGGCTGGGGAGGTGTGCAAGTGCAGTCATGTCTGGGACATTAACATCTTACCTAAGCTGCTCCTGGATAGTGCAAGAGGGGAGGACAGCATGGAAATCAGGCCAGAAGTGGGACGAGCCCCAGGCTGGGTTTAGGGAACAGGTGGTGGGAGGATGACCAGGGTAATCCAGCAAAGCCCTAGTGCAGGACAGAGGCAAGCAGCAAAAATGTCCCTTTGTATGGTCAGAGTGGCCCATTTTCACTCCCGTGAGGGCTATCTGGATAATTTCGGTGGGAAAGCAACATGAAGGGATTGAAAGGCTGAAGCAGAGTCAGCTGTCACGTTTGGAGCTGTGTTATGGTTTCAGAAAAACCCAGGGGACTCACTGGTGCGTACAAAGCACTTGCAAACACGCTGCTGGATGGGGGCCAAAGCTGCCACACGATGAGAAAAACATGCAAGCAGTGAAACTTGTTATGAAAACTCCTGCTGCATTACAAAACTCATCTTTCACCACTACGGACAGACTGGTGCTAACAAGCAGCATGCACGCTTTGCACAGCGACTCTATCATGCCGGTGCAATAAGGAACAACCAACAGCCTAAACCTTTTACCACCAAAGCTTTTTTCACCTATTTTCTCCTCCTCCCCTCCCCACCTCAGCACCTGGCCACCTTCATCATGGACAAGAGCGAGTCCATCGTGACGGTGGACGACGCCATCCGCAAATTCCTGCTGCTCAACTCGAAGGAGAAGATCTGGACGCAGGACGTGTTGCTGCAAGTGAACGACAAGTCCATCCGCCTGCTCGACTGCCAGTCGCAGGTAGCCAGAGCGCTCTGTGACAGCACAGGTTCACGTGGGGGGTGCCCTTCTCGTTGTAAGGAACCCAGACCAGGGTGAATCCCCACCAAAATCTGCTCTGGAGCGCGCAGGGGCTGGCTGACTCTAGTTCAAAGGGCTGGCGGGTGTGGGTTGATTTATTCATGGCTCCAGAGGACAGAGATTCCAGATGGAAGTCACTTCGAGCTGTGCTCCAGGCACACAGTACAACTGCTTTCTGCGGGGGTGATGCAGACTTGCAGGTCCACAGAGATCTGCATGTAACATGAGCAGAGTGGGGAGGACTTATTGCTGATATTAAAACCACACACAGGATCCCCTGCCTGAAAACAGTGCCCCACTTAGACTGCAGTACATCTACATGCACACAGGGCACCTAACCTGATGGAAAAGAGCAGCCAGACACTGGGAGAAAGGTGGTGCTGCCCTGATTTCAGCAGTGAGAAACTAAAATTTGCCCAAGGTCATCCAAAGAGTCGGTGGAAGGTCACATAGCTCATTGCTATCACCCAGAAAGCATCTCTCTTCCCAGGGCTCTGCTGGGGTGCACGGCAAGTGTACTGGTGCGGGTGGAGCACAACAGTAAGGTGATGGTGAGCAACAGAGCTCGAGTGGTTGAAGTCTCACACTGGGCCCCCACACTCAGGGCTCAGAAGTTCGCCTCTGTTTGCCATCCCCCTCTCTCCTCCGTGGTCCCAAGTCCTCTGCAGATGGTGACAAGGATGTTCGAAGGGCCCTGCTGCGAAGCGCAAGCTCTGCCAGGTCTCTCTCCAACAAGTGGGGATCACAGGAGTCCACGCGCAGGACCACCCACTGCCGGCTGAACAGAGATCCCCACCGCCCAACCCATTCCTTCTCCTTTTCCAGGAGGAGCTGGAGGACTTCCCGCTGCCGACGGTGCAGCACTGCCAGACCCTGCTGAACCAGATGCGCTACTCCTCCATCCTCCTCCTGGTGTGCCAGGACTCGGAGCAGCACAAACCTGACATCCACTTCTTCAACTGCGATGAGGTGGAGGTGAGCAGAGCCCTCCTGGCCGGCAGGGTACGATGGCAGATGGGGCTGCTGTGGCTTGCAGCTGGCTTTTCTGCAGCACTGGGGCACATGAGACGGAGGGAGCAGCACTAAAGAGCCTGCAAAGCCGTGGGTGGGGTGGGGGGAATATCAATATGCAGCATGGCTTTGTATTTGCTTGTTCAAACAAAGGTGTGGGCTGGGCAGGCCCCGAGCCTAGAGGTTTGCCCAGGTATCAGTGCCTTCACATCACTCTTTCAAGGCTCCTGGCCCTCTGCATTGCAATAGGGGACGCCTGGCTGCAGCCTACCCCAAGGCCAAGCAGTCTGGTAACAGAACAGGATATGCCCCTAGTTCTCTGCCAGCCACCCCTCCCCTTGTCCACTTCAGTAAAACATTCCTGTTTTATCTTTGAGGCGGAGCTGGTTCACGAGGACATTGAAAGCGCCCTGGCAGACCACAAGCATGGGAAGAAAATACGGCCACAGACCCTCAAGTACGTAACGCAAGGCTCGGGGCAAAGGGGGAAGGCAGCCAGCGCACGGAGAATCACCCGGAGCGCGCACCAGTCTCTCGGATATAGGATCAGCAGCCTTTGATGGGGTTGTTCTGTGCTGGTTGCCTTGCAGAGCAAACCAAGAGAAGATCAAGCAGAGACAATCGATCCTCCCACCGCCACAAGGGCCAGCTCCCATCCACATCCAGCACGACATGCGAGGCTCCGCCATGAACAGGAACCGGGTGGCACCCCCTTCCCAGTATGAACCAGGTACTGGGAGTGCTCAGTGAGCCTGCCCTGAGGATGGGGACTCATCAGCCCAGAGAGCCAACCCTCCTGGAAAAGCCCGGGGTCGTTTCAGCCCCAGCGTTGCTGCCCAGTGTCTTTTCACTGTCTTGTGAAGCAACACTAAAGACGCTCAAATTCCCAAAATCTGAAATTGACCAAAATGACCAACAAACTCCATCCCTTTCTTACCACTGCCCTTTGTACCAGCTTCTCTCAGGATGAATTTCTAGGTTTAAGGAAAATATGTACTCAGAATACAGTAAGACACTCCAAATACCTGCTGAGGAGGGAAAACACTCATTTCTCTGGGCTGGGATCCAAAGGCAAGCAGCTGATCCTGCCTCCTGAACGGAGAGCCAGGTCCAGCTTTGCATAATGAAAATAAGATTTATATTTCAGGGCTGGACCATCTCTCAGCACCTATATCCTGATGCACAGCATTTTCTCATGAGATGGCCACCCCCACCTCTGCCCTTTATGCTATGTGTGCTCACACCAGCACAGCTGGGCATTTACCCTGGCAGGATTTCTGGATCAGAGCAAACAGAGCCTGGCACAAAAGCAGGTGCCAGCAGAAAGCTCTGAATGATGCCTGTTTGCTGGGATCACTTCTCCTTTGAAGCACACTCAGCCCTCTGCCAAAACTGCCTCTCCGGCTCTCCCACCTGCTGTCCCAACACCTGCCGTGCAGGCCTTTCCAAAGCCCGTTTCGCTGAGCTGCTGCAAGTAACAGGTTGCATTCATTTCCCTGTGTTTTATGGAGCCCACCTTCAACCTTTGATGGTAAAAATATTTTTCTCTCCCCTTCCTTGTCTGCAGACTATGAACGCCGAGGCTCTGCCTCCCAAGACCATGAAGA
The DNA here is from genome assembly GCA_013399715.1 of Alectura lathami. Taxonomy (NCBI): domain Eukaryota; kingdom Metazoa; phylum Chordata; class Aves; order Galliformes; family Megapodiidae; genus Alectura; species Alectura lathami. The sequence goes on along the minus strand of VXAV01007763.1, from coordinate 66,057 downwards.
GTCCCGAGCCATCTTGGCACAGAAGATTGAAAAAGAAACGGTTGGTAACAAGGCAGCACGCGCACTGTAGGCAGAAGGAAAGGGGGAAGTGAGGAAGGAAGCAAGGGGCTCCTGCACGAGCAGGCATTTTATGCACAGTTCATTGTTAAACTGCTCAGCAAGGTGAGCAAAAGCGAAGCTCCATCGGTGGGTTGGCTGCAGTCCCCTCTGATCTGAGGCAGCTCTGCTGGTTTTGGGAGAGTTGCTTCTCCCCAGTGCACAGCCCACTCTCCGGGTTAGTTTCCAGATGTCCACTAGCCCAGAGTCAGTTATCACGTTGGCAAGTATGGGACACAAAACAGGCACGGCTTTGTGTTTGGAAAGGGATGAATCCAGCCTGATTCCATGCCTGGCTTCCCCATTCCTGTGCATTCTTCCAGGAAATGAAGCAGGCACAGCTCTGGGATTCGAGCATCCCAGCTGCGTGCGGTCCGGGCTCTTTGTCACCTGGGTTCATTGCATTTCTGTCCTCACAGCAAATCCTGAACTGCACTCTGGATGACATCGAGGTGTTTGTCGCCAGGCTTCAGAAGGCTGCAGAGGCATTCAAACAGCTCAACCAAAGGAAGAAAGGGAAGAAGAACAAGAAGAAAGGGCCAGCAGGTACAGTGCAGCAGCTGGAGCAGACGGGGAACGCGGGGGCACGGATGAAGCCTCACTCACACCGTAGCAAGGCCAGGCAACTACGGACCCAAGAGCAGGTGCACCAGTCTGGGAGGTCCTGCTGGTCTCTGGGGAAGCCCTGTAGAGATCTGACTTTGCCCAAACCCTAGATTTTTGGTAGTTCTAGCCTCACACCTGTTATTGCCATGCCGTCTGCAAGATGAATCCCTCCTGGGCTAACCGAAGTGTCTTTCTCTCCACCTTCTCATAAAAGAGGGCGTGCTGACTCTTCGAGCGAGACCCCCAAGCGAGGCCGAGTTCATCGACTGCTTCCAGAAAACCAAGCTGGCTTTTAACCTCTTGGTAAGACGCTGAGGGTAATTTTGTCCTGTGCAGCAGCGGGGCTGTTTCCCAGATACTGCAGCAGGCTTTCCAAGTGAAATTTGTCCTGAAAACACTATCAAGGGACAAAGGCGTGAATTCCAGATTCTTCTGCCAGAAGCAACCACAAAACAAACGCTGTGCTTCTTGGGACAAGTTGTTAAACTGAAACCAGGAGCCTAAAGTCCACAAAAGGCACGCACTTGGCACCTCCTCTGTTTCTCCCCTGGAGGAGCTGCACCAGGAGGTGCTAAGGAGAGGGTGAAAAGCTGGAGCACAAAGCTGTTCCCAGTGCTGCCAGCTCTGCTGAACTAAGTATGTGAGACCAGGAGGGTAACGAGCCAGAAGGAAATTCTGTCAGCTCTGACCAAACTTGCTCAGTGAACAAGATCCTTCCTGAGATGTTGTCAGTAAGGAAACAACAGGGGTTGTAAGCAACCCTGGGGCAGCACACCAAGCTCCAAGCTTTTCTTTTAGAAGGGAATATTCATACATTTTTGCCTGCTTGGGACCCGAACGGATCAGGCACCCTGCTACAGCCACGCCACGCACCCACAACTTGGCGTTAAGGCTGTCTGCATACCCACAAACCTGCCAAGTGAGGCTGGGCCAAGGGGGAAGGCGAGTGTCCTCCCTGGGAAGTGCCACTTCCTTGAGTCACCGTCCACCATTTCATGCTTTGTGCTCCACGTTGATGTTTGCTCACCAGCACTTGAAATGATGGTGCCTTGCGCTCTGGTAGGGAAGAGGTCAGCAACAATCCCCGTGCCACAAAGAGGAGCCCAAATCAGGTCAGGATTAAACTGGAGTTTCCTTTCTCCTTTCAGGCCAAACTGAGAAAGCACATCCAGAACCCAAGCGCTTCGGAGCTGGTGCATTTCCTGTTTGGGCCACTGGAACTGGTAAAACTAATTCACAGGTTCTGCTGTGAATTCACTTTTTATTCCTAGTGCTGCTTTTGCTCTCACAGGCAGCTAACCCATGCAGGGGAGTCAGAAAGCTGCTCAAAAGTATCCAAAGCTTTCTCAGTGCATTCTAGAAGCAACACCACCAGTGTTCCTGGTTTCTGATCCAATTTCCAGCTTGAATTAAACACACAAACTTAGCAAATATGAATCTTTCCACCACATTAACAAAGACTTCCTGTGAGCAGCGTGAGCCAGCTATGGCTCTTGTTGGGAATCTGCCTGATCTCACCTTCGGGTAAACACGGTTCAGTATTTGCACTGAAAGGAAGAAGCAGGAATCCCACAGAGCCAGAAGTGATGCAGAAACACCAAGTGATCTTCCATTTTTCAACGCGGCAGCTTGCGATGCTGCCTCCAACAGCGGCTGGTCTTTAGATTAAACCTCGCTTTGACTCCAATGGCAAACTTACTGCGTTCCTGCCCAGACTTCTGCAAAGATTTGGGCTGATGTTTCTTGAGACAGCTGAATTAATGCAAACACTAGCTGCTGCCAACAGGAGTCAGGCCATCCCTCAGCATGAAGGCTTGCCCTCTGGCTTTCATTTGATCCCCTGGAAAATTTAGTCAGGAACTATTTGCCTGTTTTTTCTTCATAAAATCTGCCAACCAAACACTACCAGTACAGTGCAAAGATAACAAGCAGAGACTGAAGAAACACAGCGTTGCTTTTAGGTAGCAGCAAACCACTTAGTTAATGTGTCCTGAAGCTTGACTCTTACATATGAAGGCACAGAGGAGCTTTGGAAGTGCAAGTCCAATATGGACTACTCTGGTTTCAGAGGTACCCACCCTGAAGGTTGTGTCAGCTTCCTTTGGAGGGGGCAGGCATGGAGACTCCAAATGCTCTGAGTGGCTGATTTTTGTCTTCGATTTCTGTTCTTCTGTATGTGCTGGTATGATGTTTTGAACCTTTCCTGCAAAATCTCTCACATCCGTCTGTTTGTGTGCAATCCAGATCATCAATAGCTGTAGTGGCCCTGAGCTTGCCAGGTCTGTCATCAGCCCGCTTCTTTCTAAAGATGCCACAGATTTCCTCAGAGGACATCTGATACCAAAAGAGATAAGCCTCTGGGACTCCCTGGGAGAGGCATGGACCAGATCCAGGTGAGGACAGAGCTGCCATCTCGCCAGGTTCCCCAAGCTCTTCAGAAAGGCAGAGGGGACGCTTGACCTTGCAGCCATATCAGAGGGATGCCCCAATGTGCCCGCCTCTCCCTCGCACGTGGCACTGGACGCTTTCCGGCAAAAGTCCCTTGCGAATCTCACCCCATATTTATCCCTGCTTCACATCCTAGAGCTGAGTGGCCCCGAGAAGCACACATTCCCACCTATATCCCCAAATTCCGCAACGGCTGGGAACCGCCCATAGAAATCTTCCGCGGAGCTCCCTGGGAAATCGATATCGGCCACTTGCAAGAAGAGGTGAGTCTCATGCTCCCCGTCGTCCTCTCTTCCTTCCACCCCTCCTCTCCCTTCTTCAGAGTGAGACAGGGAGCTGCCCAGCCTGCAGCATGGCCTCTGCATGTGGCGCCAGAGGACCCCAGCGGGGCTGGCAAAGCTGCCAGGCACTTCTGGCTCCTCAAATTCTTGCCTGACTCACCTGCACTACTGTGGTGCGTAACATGCAGCCGGCTCAAAATTCAGTGGGATGTAGCTCCTCCAGTTAAATACAGAAAGAAAATTAGGTCAGGCTGAGCACCCTCCTTTCCCTCTGATGCAGCTTCCCCCTCTCCTGGCAGCGCTGACTCCGCTTTCGCCTTTCCAGCTGTCATCAGCCAACGGGTATCCTTACCGGAACTCCTCGCTCAAGCGCGGACAGACGGCTGAGCAGACACAGGCCGTGGATGCCTTTAAGCAGAACGTCACCCAGCACGTCAACAGGTAACGTGCCAGGCAGTTTTCTAACCAAGAGACTCGGTATTATCCAAACCACCCGTGCATCAGTGTTATTATCTATACCAAAATAAACGAGAGCAAAGGCTCTCATGTAAAACCTAGATGCATGCAAAATGCACGTTATCCTCACACCCCTCCAGCCGTCCCCTTTCCTCATGACTCATTTACCTTCCGGAATGCTACAAAAGAAGTTGTTTCTGCATCACTCAGGCTTTTGGTCCCCCTCCCTGCCTTCAGGGCGCTGCAGGGTAAAGCCACCGCCCCCTTTCTTGACTGGAGGACTCAATCTGTCCAAAAGCCTGTGCCAAACTTCTGTAACTAGACCAAGAGCCATCCCAAACCAAGTGAACCAAACACGATGCTGCAGCCACAGGGGTGATATCAAACCACTGAGCCAACGGTTTCAACCTTTTTCAGATCACCAAAGGCTTCTGAGTTACAAAAGTTCATTGAGCATTGCCTGACGAAAATAAAAAAAAAAAAATTTAAAAAACCACAGATTTCCAGACTTCCAGTCAGTTCTACCTATGCTCATGTTTGAAATTCCTCTCCCAGCCTTGGCATCTGCTTCTCTCCTGCTCTGGCCCACAGGGCAGTTATTTCACTTATCAGGACACGAGTATTTGATGCTTCTTTTTCACAAGGAGTGGAAAGAGAGCACACTTTGATGGTGCTTTGTCAGTGTCCTCAGTCCTTGCTGCAGAAAAAAAAGCAGCCGAGAGGGGAAGAAGCCTTTCCTCCCACCCTGAAAGCAGCAGCCTCACAGCCACCAAGTACGGCCAGTAACCAAACAACCTTAGAGCTTTTCTATTTTTAAACTCGAGGTATTTCATTAAGATGAGGGGTGAAAATCTGCCTTAAAATAAAGGAGTAAAAGGGCACTTCCCCCTCCTACCACAAGCACACCTGGCTCTGCCTGCATTGGCACGGTCACCACCACTTCTCTGTTCCCAGCAGACCTGCATTGCCTTAACCTTTCAACTGCCCTCCCTTAAAATTCAGTCCTTGTTCCTCCTGCAGGAATTTCGAGGCACAGGGCATGGCCCAGCCGAAGAGGTATGCCAAAATCCGCTACGACTTCACCGCACGAAATGCCAACGAACTCTCCGTGCTCAAGGACGAAATCCTGGAGGTGAGCAGCGAGGGGTGTGCCTCCTCCTCCCCTTCCTAGGAACAGGCTGGGGATCTCAGGACACTGGAACGTGCCAGCTCAGTATCTTCTGAGCAGTAACAAGTTTTTTCCTCTCTCTCTCAGGTGCTGGAAGATAATAAGCAGTGGTGGAAGCTGCTCAACCGGAGTGGGCAGGCTGGTTACGTCCCCTATAACATCCTGGATGTGGTGACACCAGAAGAGCTCGAGCAGGTCTGTAGTGAGGTAGCCAGCAGCAGGGCACAATCACTCACCGAGAATAACCTGGTAACTGGAACACCCTGGATTTCTTAGGATACCCTGTGCAGTCAGCAGGACCCTCACAAGAAGATAAGCCAGGGTCCTGGAGGCTCCTGAGTCTCCTGTGATGAAACTCCCACATTTTGCCATCCCCAACTGAAAAGGTCCCACACAGAGCTGCCACCAAACATCTGCTGACTGCCATGGCTTGAAGCAGTTCCACTTTTTGCCAGTGCCTTCCCCCCAGAGCCTGTGGTTTACTACCTCCCCTGTTGTGAAACTCTGATGTTTTCAGGACTGTGCTGCAAGCAGGACAAGAGAGCTAATGCAGCCATAAAAGCAAATTTTGCCACCAAAACACTGAGGAGGTGTTTTTTTTTGCTGTTGTTGGGAATTAAATTAAAATCAGTTCTCTTATCCTGTTCACCCAAGCAGCAGGAACTGGAGCAGAGGTAGACTGAAATACCATGCAAGTGAGTATTAAGTGAGTACTGCTCTCAAGCACCTCGTACTGCAAAAATGTGGTGCAGAGCTCCAAATGCCCTAAAGAAGCATGGAACTGCTTCCCCACTTTGGTGTTTCTCAGCTTGGGCAAAGCATAAAGTGCCCCAGCAGGTCTCTGGACAACAGCCCTGGTAGTTTAATCCAGAAAATATCCAAAGCCTCTTTCCAGACTGCTCCAGGCCCTTGCCAGTAATTTGTCCACACAGAGCTGCCACCCAACAGCAATTCGTCCCTCCGTTTGTTACCACGAGTGAGAGGCAAAAGATTAAAAAAAATAAAATAAAAGGCACAAAAAATAAAACCACACACAAAAAAAAAAAAAAAAAAAAAAAAAAAAAAACACACTACCTTACAATTTCTTTTCTTCATCATCTAGGCTAACCAGAGGTACAAAGGAGACCTGAGCCCCAGAGGATATGGGTCCTCCAGCCCAACTCACAAGCTGCCTGCCAGCTACGCAGGAGATAAGTGGGGAAGCGAAATGCTGTCACGCAACTCTCCCCAGGACGCCAAAGAACGTATGTGTGCCTCCCATCATGCATCTCTTACACCGCACATAGCAGCCTCAGGCAGCCCAAAGGGCTTGGCACCATAGCTGTGTGTTCTAGGACTTGATTCCTGGGAGCGTGTGCTTCTGTTTGCTCTCTGTCCCAATGGTTTTCCCCCTTTCTTTAATTTACCAGAAAGGTCTGCCTGCTGGTTTTGGGTGCTGCGTGCACGTGGCCAGAGGACCTACCCAAAAACGCATGTCCCCTCTCATGACGCTCTGGGGGGACCTGCAGCTTTCAGTGATAAGCAGGAGAGCAGCAGTGCCTTTAGAAGAGATGCAGGGAGGAAATTCCAGGTAGTGCATCAGCCAGCAGGGCCCTGAGGAACTCAGTGACTCACGTCACAGGCTGCCAGATTCACATCCCACCCCACGATGCAAGCATCACAGACACCTATCTACTAATAACACCGAGTTATTCTCCTCAGTCTTCAAGAGTTTCATGGAAAAAGTGATACTGGACGGTGTGTCACTGGAGTTTTATGTGCACCAGTTGCTCCCGCTTCAAGCTTCCTCCAGCTTCTGTTTAGTTGCACATCAAAAGCCAAAGGTCTGAGGATTAGGATCAGCAAATTACTTAGAAGTAGCAGTGAGGACTGAGAAGTGGAGGGAGCAGGGCTACAGCTTAAGAAGACGACTCTAATCGTAGGTGGTCTCACATCAGGTAACAGCAAAGAGGCAATGGGAAGAAACTAAACAGCAACATAAGGACGGGGAAAAATGGGAACCCGTTCTCAAGAACATAGTTAGGCCTCCCTGCCTTCTGCTGTCTCATTGGTGTGGGTTTTCTGCAGGCAATTTCCTTATTTCAGTGGCCCGAAGGGAACTAAATTGCACAAACAGGAAGACGATGATCTACAGCAAAACGCAACGGCAGCACAAGACATCAGAGAGCCCCCTGTCACCACTTGACAGCACCAATGTTGGCAAAGGCACTACCAGAAGAGGTGTTTTACACCACTGAGCAAGCTCCTGCTAGGCTTCATTGGGGGTTTTGTCCTCTGAGTGAGGTGTCCAGCCTCATCCACTATGACACACTTTTTCCCCAATAAGTGATTTTGAACAGGGATTTTGCAGGTAGGTCGATGGGTTGGGAAGGTCCTGCTGGCTAAAAGCAAGTCCCTCTGTAGATGGGAGCTCTCCTCTCCCACACCAGAGCAACCTCTGCTCCATCAGTCTGCCAGCCTCCGACACCATGATGCTGTCCTCTTGCACAGCTAGTTTTGATCAGAGTTTGAAGATCAAAAATGTCATTCCTCATCCTGCTGCTCTCATGGAGTGCTTGAGCTTGCTCTTTAGAACCCAAATACAAAAGTAAGCACGTTCCTTTCATGACCTTACAGAGTTAATGAAGAAGCTGAGGCATATTCTGATCTTCCTTACAACCTCACTGCCAGCGTTCATTCCCCAGGACATGTGGCTTGGGTTCATTCCCTCTCTCTTCCCTGTGCCCTAAGAGGTGTGCCTTGTTTCCCCAGAACTTCTGCATCAGATGGATGAGGTGAATGACGAGCTGCTAAAGAAGATCACAAACAGTAAAATCCAGCCTCCCCAGAGGAATTTCAGAGTGGGAAAGCCTCAGGAAGTTTCCATGCCCCTCACCTTCGAATCCAGTGCTGAGGAAGTCAAAGCTTGGCTGGAGGCAAAGTCCTTCAGCAAAGGGTAAGACGTGCAGCACTGCCATGTGAAATGTTGGTCCCTCATTTAAAAAGGAGCAGGGGAGGCAGCTTGCAACACTGCAGCTGGATTGCAAGTCACTAGTATTCACTGTGTTGCAAACTGGATGTTGGTCAGATCACACACAGGCTGTACAGCCAGCACACTCAGAGCCCAGACTGACTCCCTTTCGTTTTTTCTGTGCTGTCAAGTAAATGCTGTCTCCCAGTACAGCCGGCAGGTCTGACAGCAGCTGCAAATACAGGAACAGCCACGGGTAACGCAGTTATATCTCCTGGCTTTGTCTCTTCCTAGGACAGTGGAACACCTTGGCATCCTTACTGGAGCTCAGCTCTTCTCCTTGAACAGAGAGGAGCTGAAGAAAGTATGTGGCGATGAGGGAAACCGAGTGTACAGCAAAATCACGGTGGAGAAAAACCAGCTGGAGGTGAGCAGCTTTCTGGAGAGCTCCTGCCCAAATGGATGCCTGTACCAGCAGGGTCACATGTCCCATTAAACAGGCATTTTAAGAAATTCAATTTAAAACAAAAAGACAGAACCAACCAACCCAACCTTAAAAATGCTGAGAATTCTTTTAAGCACAAAGGCCCCAGATCCCCCCGTCTGCCCTTCTGCTGTTCCCTTTGATACTTGCTCCACTCTTCTGGAATTAGTTAAATATTTTCATTGCACTACAGCTAGACTTTAAAATTCAAACATGCTGTTTTGTTTCCATTCTAGAAAAACAGAGGGGAGACAGAGCTCCAGGAAATCATGAAGCGTCGCCAGGAGAGGATTGATTCTGCTAATTAAAACCTATCTGCTTTCTTTCAGCTGTTAGTCATAGTAGTGCAGAAAAAGGGAATGAAAGCAATGCTCCCCAGCCAGGGTAAGAGACAGCAGTGCTCCACACTTAGCAGTGTCATTGCCATCAAAGTGACAACTCCTTGAACACTGTCGATAAGGATAGACACTAAGACCATATGCCGTTGGGAAAGGTGTTTTAATATTGCATGAAGTATTTTTTTTTTTAATATATATCTATATATTTTATACTGAAATTGTATGTGCATGTGGTCAGAGCAGATCAGGATTCACACACGGGTCTGAGTGAACGACAACGGCTGGATTCAAGCACAGAACAAGCCAGCCAAAATGCTTACAGCCACGGAAATGGTTCCTTTCCCCCACCTCTCCTTTCCTTCCCTGTGGCAGATATCCCACTAGCAAAGGCTCGGTGACAGTTCCCTGCCCCTCCTGTCCCCACAAGCCCTCTTGTTGGAATTGCAACGTTACCTAAGACCGGGCAGCTTCTTTAAATACCAGCGAGTGCTGCTTCGGAAGGGTGGCCGAGGGCTTTCATTGCATAATAAAGAGCAGGATCTGAGTGACAGCCCAAGTGATTTGAACCTGCAAATAGGTGAGCTCAGCCTGATCATCCCTGCTTACCCAGAGGCCCTTCACCTCGCGCTGATCCTGGGCCTGAAAGCTGCAGTGTTACCAAAGCCAGGCCTCAGACAAAGAGGAGATAAGCCCCCGCAGTTTGCTCCCAACCTAGGCACACCCAGAGCCATTCCAGGGTGTTCACCGCTTGGCCCCACCTTCACGTTTTCATTGCGGAGTACTCTGAGATGCTTCCTAATTGAGAAACAAGATCACACTCGGAATGGCTGTTTTAATACAAAGTAAGTGGCAACAAGGGAAAAAACAACAAGCGAAAATTATCTGACGTAGTAGCTGCTGCTGTTCTTCAGTTCTTGTTTTTCTCAATAACATTACATGCATATGTATGTATCCTTCTGGTGAAATGTCCCCTCACTCTTACAACCTGGAAACAGGGATGAGGAAAAAAATCCCTTTTCCTAGAGATATGGATTGTGCATCAGCAGTTTACTCAGAGTTTAAAAGCTCAAGCAAGCATACAGCAGATTTCCTGTCCACAGCAAGTTTGGCTCACTGTATTTATGTTTTACCACAGACAAACTTGCTCAGAAAGCACTAAACCAAAATTGAAGTGCTCACAGACTGGGAAAGCTAAGCACCTACCTATGCCTTTGCATAATTTGGACCTGTGCTTGCACATTCAAAAAAAAAAAAAAAAAAAAAAAAAAAAAAAAAAAAAAAAAAGCTGTGCAGGTGCTGGGGAACAGATGTCTAAATCTGAGAATATTGACACACCAATAGATTATGTAATTTCTTAATCTTTTTAAACATGACATTGTTAGCGTCAGCAGAACAAGGGTGCGGGGAGCTTCAAGAGGAGAATCACATTTTCAGTCACAAAAAGGCTGCAATTTGCAAAGGGCGCTCACCCCGTCAGGGAGGGATGAAGAGGACAGTCCTCCTGAGAAGCCCTGGCTCTGGGTGGAGATGGGAAGCAGGAGTGAACACTGGCAAAGCATTGCTGGTGTAACCACAGGAGGCTAAATCGTTCCTACAACTGAAAGAAAAAATAATGGTGAGCTGGGAAATAGACCACTCTTGTCTTTGTGTATGAGGGTAAATGCAGAATCACACAGAATTACAGTTACTGGGGGTTTTTAACAGATGTGCACACAGCACTTCTCTAAAGCTGGGAGCCACGGGAGCACTTCATAAAATAAAAGTGTCAGGAAGCCTCATTGCAGGTCACCTTTAAAAAGTTCCACACGACTGAGCTGTGCATCTGTTGTATTTGTACTGCCTGCAGATAAAGCTATAATGCACTGTACATTCATGTAATTGAGCGAAGGATAAAATGATATAACCATACACTGTATAAGATTTATTAAAATAGTTAAGTTATACTTATAACCCTATCTCTGTCCCTTTCTTTTGAATAGAAAAGGAAGCCACAGCGCCCAAAAAACCTGTTGCTAAGGGCTGGCTTTTCATAAGAACTGGTTGCTGTGAGGCTAAGATACACAGCAGAACATCTGAAACAGCACGTTTCCTGGTGTATCTTGGGACTGATACTCAAAAGGAAGGACGTTATGGCCTTCAGAATCATTCAACTCTAAAAATAGGGCGAGGTGAAAATTTCACCCATGGTAACAATCAAATGTTGGTAAAGTTACCAGCTGAATCCAGCACATCTTGGCATGCTCAGTAACAAAAATCTCTTTTCCCTGGAGCTTGCAACTGAGACAGCATTGGCACAGATGCTGCCCAAGCTGACACTTTGCACTGAGCCTGGGCAGGGGCAGCTGATGAGGGGCTGAGAACAAGAAGAGAAGGGACACACAAAGGAGATGTTCTTACTGCAGGTTTGCAAGTCCTGGCAAGAGCCCTGGAGACAATGAGAGCACGTTTCCTGCAGTCACAGGATTCAAACCAGACTTGCAGCTTCTTTCCATTACCCTCCCTCAGGGCTGGACAAAGTATGCAAAGTTTCTACAAAAGTAGACTCTTGTCCACCAGAAAGGGAAATCACTGTGACCACTTCCACAACCAACACAATACAGGGCCAAACGAGGGGAAGAGCATAACCCAACTCCTTTTAAATGCCAAGCGGCAGCTTCTGGAAGGTCTCCATCTGAGTCCCATTCCCTATTTCTAACAGGGCCTTGGAACTGCAAGCGCAGAGGATCACCTTCTCTGGAGCTTAGCTGATGTTCAGGAGAACGAAGACCCGCAGGTGCTGGCTTTGGGGGCTCTGGAGCCCAGCCTGGCCACAACAACAACGGAGGGAACGCTTCACGCTGCTCCTAGCTGGGGCTACTGCAGGCAGCGAGCCTTCCCTCAGCGCTGCTCGCCCGCAGCAACGCTCCCGCCGCCATCTTAAGTCACAACAGCGCCCACCGAGAGGCCCGCGGGCCCACGAGGTGCGGCTGAGGGGCCGCTTGAGCGCGATGCCCCAGCGTGAGGAGCCCCCGGTGCCTCCCGGGAGCAGCTGGGGACGCGAGAGGACGCGAGCACCCGCCCGGTCCCCTC
>VXAV01007763.1:34319-53612 GCA_013399715.1 Alectura lathami | reverse complement strand
CGGCGGGGCGGGGGGGGGGTGGGAGCGCTCAGTGGTCTGATCCGGGCCATGCAACACGCGTGGCAGAACCTCCGATGGTTGTGCCAGAGTTTGGGGTAGGATGTGCAGAAACCCCCAGTGTTCAGCGCCACGTGCTCCAATCAAAGTTTGGTGGGGTAACGAAGCTTTTCCCAAAAAGCCAGCACAAATGCGTGGGGTTTATGATGATGGTTTTTCTGCTTTGCAGAAGCAAAGCAGCTATGGAGCAAACAAACTAGTGCAAGACTGCTTGTGTGTTTGTTACCTCCTGACAGTGAGCAAGCACCCTCCCGGCTCAGAGGAGAGGCGGGGGGAGGTACAAAGCCACTTGGCTCCTGCTGTCCCTGCCCGGGCGCCTGCATGGGCCTGGCAGGGGGGAAAAAAAAAAAAAAAAAACGGAATTTCCGTGGGTTGCGTAGAGCAGCGCTTGGTGAACCCCTTGCTGCCAGCACCAGTAGTGCTGTAAGCTGCCTGCCGCTTGCCTAACCCTACAGGCAGCGAGCAGACTGTCTGAAACAGCTGTCAGCAGTGTCCGATGGTAATGAACTTCAGGCTTAGAATGCACGGAGGTGTGCCCCAGAGATGGCTCCGTATATGCACGTGCACTGATTCTGGGTCACATTTGCCTATGAAATGCTTTGGATTGCCTGATTTCACATGTCAGGCTGAGCAAAAGCTGACAGAGGAACTTACCTTGAAGACTGAAGCGACAGAGTAACAGCATCCAAGAGGCGCAGAGCGCTGGCGCAGCTTCGTCAAGCACTGAACCACCAGAGCTGCAAACAGAAAGGGAGAATGTGAGCCTTGAGGTGGGAACAGGGAGGGCGTGAGCCTTGTCGGAGAGCTCCAAACACTCTTGCAGCTGATCTCTGGCTGCCTGTTGGCACCCCTGGGTCTTTCTTACAGTGCAGACAAGGCAACATCTGGCTCGCACCCTGCTCGAGTCAAACTGCCCCCTCTGTTCATCCTTGCAGCAGGTGGTGGCTGGCCTCCTCAGCAGCTGCAACAATTCCGCATTTCTCAGCAAGCAAGACCAGTCTGTGCTTGCTCTTTTGCACAGATCTCCGTGTGCTCACAATGACAAAAGATGGCATGACAGTCACAGAACCTCCACCCTTGTACTGAGCAGCTAAAATGAAGGATTTAACAGACAAAACTTATGTGTGTTTTGAAGGACCTGTTTATACAGAATGAACTGTCTTTGGGATCACGATCGATACAGAAATAAAGTCACATTCTGTTAACTTGTTTCAATCCCTGTGTAAAAATGCTGAGGAAAACAAGCTGGTAATAAATATTTTGTTATCCTGGCCATTCAGCTGCATTAACAAGCGAGCCCGTAAGCAGAAATGGCTGAAGGGCCCGCAGAGGCTCTCAGCAATCGCTGAGTCAGGCCCTGCATGCCAGCTCTGATTAGGGCCTGACCAGGCACGGGCACAGCCTGCTTTGCAAACAGCTGGTATCACCTGGATGAGGTGCAGGGCTCAGGATAAGCCAGGCAGTCACACAGCCTATGCCTGGCAGCACAAGGAAATTACAAGAACCACCAGCAAGGAGCAGCTGCTCGAAGGTTTAAAAGCGCAATAAGGTGCTGTGTTTTTTCTAAGCTGAATTTTTCTTTTGTCTGAAACTGTCACAACCAGAACAAACACAAACCCACACAGCTGACCCTAGAAGGGAAGAGAGCTTTCCCCTGCCTTCCCTTCCCCCTGTGATTCCTGGAATCCAGCTACACTAGTGAATATGATCACGGAACAGTTTCCAGTTTGCGTACCTGAGCAAAATCCCTTCAGTTGTTCTGGCCACTGAAGGTTTTCAACGAGCTGTTTGTATTTCCCTAGCAATCGATGAGTACAAGCCCCTGGATGCCACCACAAACCCCTCTCTGATACTGGCTGCGGCTCAGATGCCTGCTTACCAGAAACTTGTGGACGACGCGGTTGCGTATGGAAAGAAGCTTGGGGGGTAAGTAAGGAGTTGAGGGCTTTTACTTTTTTTTTTTTTTTTTTTTTTTTTGGTCCCTTCGTGGGTNNNTTTTTTTTTTTTTTTTTTTTTTTTTTTTTTTTTTTTTTTTCCGAGACCTCAGTAGGTCTGTATTTATGACATGTTACTAATGCAAATAGTGGTTAGCAGTACTAGCAAGATACTGGGGTTTTCCCCTCATGCACTTACAGACTTAACCCTAAGGCCTCTTTCTTACAAAAGTTTCAGCTGTGCTGTGAAGAATTGCATCTCCAGTTATCAGTCCTCGTGGAGCCTTCCAGGACAGGTCAGGAAAACATTCCTGAGTTGACAGGGCAGTAGGAAATAGTGTCTGAAGGCAGGGAGTAGAGCAGAAGCGGAATTTAACGCTAAATGGGCTGTGAAATTTGGTCTTTAAATCAATGGCAGGACTTGAATGTACTTCTTTTTTTCCTCCCGTAGAAATGATTTTTTTCTTCGTGGCTTTTAGGTCAGAAGATGAGCAAATCCAAAATGCTTGTGACAAACTTTTTGTATTGTTTGGAGCTGAAATATTGAAGAGGATACCAGGCCGCGTGTCCACAGAAGTAGACGCAAGGTTGGCTCTCCTTCCCCAGGGTCGCCCTGGGTATTTGTACATACAGAAGCTGCAAGCTGAAGAAATATGTTCTTGGCTGGACAGTTGGCTGTTACCAGACCAGCAGGAGTTTGTGTTGTTCGTATTTTAGGGGATGAAGAGCAGTTCATTTACGGGTTACAACTCGGTGGCAACACTCCATGAGAACAAGTGACCCAGATCTGATCTCTGTCATCCTCCTGCTGTGCCTTAAGCAAAGGAAACCCCAGAAAAATTCTGGCATGCTTAGACCTCTTTCTTTCCCTCCCGTGTGACACTGTCCCCAGTTTTCCAAGAGATCTGTTTTAGCAGCTGGCTTGCATAGGATTTGTCTGTTAACCTGCTCCTTGTCAAGTCACTTCTACACTCATTATGGAAAAACTGGAAAGTTTTAGTTTGTAACTCTCCAAGAAAAAACTCTTGCTACTGGAACACAAACTCTGACAGAACAGAACAGTTAGTGAATGCTACTTTTGGGGAGGGTTTATTTAAAAAAAAAAAAAAAAAACACAAAAAAAACAGCTTTTAAGAAGCCCTGCTCTTGTTCCAAAGGTTGTCCTTCGATAAGGAAGGGATGATTCAGAGGGCCAGGCGTCTCATTGACCTTTACAAGGAAGCAGGGATTGGTAAAGATCGGATTCTCATAAAGCTTTCTTCAACGTGGGAAGGAATCCAGGCTGGCAAGTAAGTGCTTCTGTTTCTGGCGTGCTGATTCATAGCGTGCCTCTGGCTGCTCACAGGCACTCCACCAACACATTGTGCACTTAAAGAATTGTTTTGGAAGCACTGCAGCAGGAAGTCTGTTGCTAGGGCTACAGTTTGCAAGCACGGTGGCACACTGGAGCTTTCTGTGAATTAGGAAAAGTTTGTTCATAGGAGGGCCAAGCCACTTGCAAGCAGCTTCCCGAAATGTCACGTTAAGCCATCTGCCTTTGGTTCAAGGAACAACGCAGAGCAGATCACAGGGAGGCTGGCAGTGCAAAGTTTTGCTCTGCTTCTAAGCTACAGATGTGGTACAGCTGAAGTCAAGAAATCAGTCGTTTAGCCTGCAAACTTACTGCTAGGATGTGCATTCACGAGGTGGGCAAACAGCCACCTGAAGCCAGCCTGTGCCTGCAGGGTTCTGGAAGCGGAGCACGGCATTCACTGCAACATGACCCTGCTGTTCTCCTTTGCTCAGGCAGTTGCCTGTGCTGAAGCTGGAGTTACTCTGATCTCCCCGTTCGTAGGACGCATCCTGGATTGGTATGTTGCAAATGGAGACAAGAAAACCTACGAACCTTCAGAGGATCCAGGTAAGCTGCTTTTTTTTTTTTTTTCTCTCTCTCTCTCTCACAAATGCAATAGCTATTCATTCAGACTGCAGCTGTGAACCAAATAACGATGGCTTTCAGCACATTCTAAATAATCATTCGTGTTCCCAGTGACTCTTGCTGCACTTGCTTGTTTTTCCTCTGTAGGAGTGAAGAGCGTCACCAAGATCTATAACTACTACAAAAAGTTTGGCTACAAAACCATCGTGATGGGTGCTTCGTTCCGAAACACCGGGCAAATAAAAGCACTCACGGGCTGTGACTATCTCACCATTTCCCCCAAGCTTTTGGCAGAGCTCAGCAAAGAGCACGTCAAGCTAACCCCCACGCTCAGCGTCAAGGATGGTAAGTCCTCCGCTGAGGAACGCAGGCTTGCTCAGGCTCCTTGAACACTGAGAGCACAGGGTGCGTCCGGCTCGGTGGGGCTTGCTTCCGTTCTGTTTGAAGGGTAAATCTTGACTTTTCTCTGGAAGAAGCTGTCACATCACACATGACATTAATGTTGTCACGTTACAGCTGTACTACTACAGACGTTTCTTTAGGGTCTCATGTCCCACTGCATGCACTAACTGGAATTAAGGTGGGTTTGGGGCATGCTTAAATACTGCACCCCTTCCCCTAAGAGAGCAGAGAGAGGAGGAACCTTCTACTTAAGTGCTTGGGATGAAACTTTACTGATGTCAGCAGAGATGCCAGAATTTAATCGCTCTGCTAATACTGCTGTTAGCTGCCAAAGGATGTTTTTCCCTCCAGAAGTGCTAGAAATGAACTCACATGCAAGCTGATTTGATCTAGTGATACTCTGCCAGGGTGGTCTGGGGCTCATGTTCCCACTGCATTTCTGCAGCCCAGATTTGTGTACAGCTGCAGTCATGGGTTGCTGCTTACAGGGTGCGAGCTGCCGCTAGCTGCCTTGTGGGCATGTTGTCAATTGGGCTTTTGTTAGGTACTTGCCAAATAATCAAAGACCTGATTGTTCAGCATGTTTGCTTAGAATATCCCACTGCAGTATTCCTGATAATAGGTCTGGAAGCACAAGCAGTCCAAGATGATAGTATGCCCCTGAACATGTGTTTTGAGAGAAACTGATCATATAGTTGGTGTGGTTTTTTTGTTTTTTTTTTTCCTTCAAAACAGATCAGGAGTCTTGCTTCCCAAAGCATGCCCACACAGTTGGAAGTGGTGGTTAATACTTCTCAGCTTTTCTAGTTGGAGATGGCCAGAATCTTTCTGGGAAGCCTGTGGTACATGGTCACAATGTGCTAACAGTTGTGTTTCTTTTGCCATTCACCTTGTGCAGCTCAGGCCTGTGACCTTGAGAAGATCCACCTGGACGAGAAGGCCTTCCGCTGGCACCATAATGAGGACCAGATGGCTGTGGAGAAACTCTCTGATGGGATCAGGAAATTTGCTGCAGATGCAGTAAAACTGGAGAAGATGTTAAAGGTAGAGGGTATATCATGCTGCCGCCTCGTTCCACCTCTCACATCCCTTTAGGTCCTACAGCTGTAGCCACGCCCTGTGAAAGTTTTCTGTCAGTATAGGGCAAGCCTTTTAGATGGGATTGAGTGAATTTTGTGGTTTTGGAGGGAAAAGAAATATACACTAATTAAGAGCGCTAGGCACTTGTTGACTGACAACTCCTCAGCAGCAGCATAACCTGCACTTCTCTTTTTCTAGGAGCGAATGTTCAGTGCTGAAAATGGGAAGTAGGGGAAGTCAGAATTCTCCCGACTGGTCAAGGCTGAACGAGTGGATCACCTGAATTAAACAGATGTACAAATGTCCTACCTGTAAAAGTCTCATGCTGTGTGTGCATAGGTTTCTGTATTATGCTTTTTTAAAAAAATCAATTTGCAAAGGGACAAGACTTCAAGTTTTTTGTGGCACTTTTGTCAATACATGCAAGTTAACACATACTTTCCTTGTGCCGTGTTCACTTCCCTGCTGCAGGGGAATTGGATGACTCAGCTGACACAGGGGTTTAGTTTCCACCAGAACATTAATATTGTGGTTTGTATTCAATTTCTAATTTTAAGTCTACACTTGAACACATCAAGAAAGCAGTTGCGTCTCGTGCCATCTTACTGTAACTTAAGAAATAAGAAAAAGAGTTTTCAAAAGCCTTCTGTAGTACAGAGACCACAAGCACCCTCATCTGCCACACAGTGTGCTAAACCAGCTGGGCTCCAGTCCTTCCTTTGAAGCCAAGGTGGTGGCAGCAGCAACTTCTGATCGGTAAAACTGGTGAATAACACCAGAAGTGGCTTTCTGACAGGAGGAGAAAAAGTGGTGTCACAGGCAGATGGTAGGAATGTTGTCCAGCGCTTGCCCAACAGCCCGAAGCAAGGTAGCAGCAGGAACACAGAACTGACTGAAGCTGACAATGGCACCACACCAGCATGAGCTACAGCCAGCCTGCTGTTACTGAAGGTTAGGCTATTTAAAAATGAGATAACTAAGTCTCTCAGGCAGTTATGGATTAACTTGGTAACTATTTAATCTGAGCTGCCAGAATGAATGTGGATACAACGCAGGGCTGTTTGTTACAGCTTTGTATATTGCCTTCAGAGCAAGTTACTGTGTATTTCTTCATGGCAGTCATGGAGCTACTGCCAACCCTACCACACAAATGAATTAAAAAACAAAACAAAACCCTCTGTATCCCTCCCTCCCTGTCTTTTTTTTTTTTTTTTGAAAGAATGAGAGCTGTGTGGCAGACCACCGAGGAATGACCTAATCCTAAATGCATCACAGGGCTCCCTGTTAAGTGGAGCTGCATCTGATTACATCCCATGGTGTATTTTGTTAAGACTAATTAAATCCCTTACTCGTTTATATGGGTCCAGTTCCAGCAAGAGTAGACAAGAGGTTCCTGTTGGTATGCAGATGCAGTTAACTGTTCCCTGATGAACCTGAAGAAGGCAGAACTAAGGCTATAACGTCTATAGCACCAGTGTACAGCAACTGAGAAGCAGGCCAAGGCAGAGAGCAAACTGTCCAGAGGGAGGTGGCCCCTTTTCCCTGCTTTCAAAGGTCAAGGGAGCATTAAATCTTTATCCTGCCCCCACCTCCCAACTACCTCTACAAGCCATGAAAAGTGCCAGCATGGTGATTTAGAGCTCTGCAATTAGTAAGAACTAACAGAGCATCCTGCTGAAAAGGAAACTGAACTTGAAGCACTGCAGCGATGCCACAGTATGAGGTTGTTTGGATCTCACTTTCTCAAAGATTTTCTGATTTCTGCCCCAGAGTATGAGATGAAGAGAGAGTCCCAGCTTCATAGCAGACCACAGCTTCTGAAATAAGCAAATTTAATTCCAGCTGTGAACAGCTGCAGAAGTATTAAGTCATAGCTTCCTCACACAAGAGAAGGTGCATTTTTGCTGATTCTTTTAGCTGAGTCATTCTCCTGAGACTCACACTTACTTGGCATTACAGAAAAAAAAATAATCCCAAGGCAATGCAGTGCTGTCAGCTAGCCCTGAGGCATCAACAGGCCTCTTCTGCACAAGAGCACAAAGAGCAGCAAGACAGTGCCTTGGAGCAGCTTGGCTGTACATCTGTATCTGGTGTACGGTCATCTGTCTGCACCTGTCCCAGGCTGCACTTGCAAAGCTGATTGCTGACAGAGGGTCACATCCAGAAGTAGCTGCTTCGATGTGGAACCTTCTCTCACTACAAACCCAATCATTTCCATCTGGACCAAGGCTGCCTCCTAGGAACATCACCTGGTGCTAACAGCCCAAATGGATGGTGGCTATAGAGGGATGAATCCTGCCTCAAAAATCCTCAGCAGCCCAGTCCCCTTCTCCCACTTTGCTCGCAGAGTGCCTGTTCCCTTGTATTAGATCTTCTGGGGCAGACCTGCTGTGCCACAACTCATGGCCACTGCTGAGATTAGGCAAGTAGCATCAGTTTAAACACCCAAAAATGCCTTTACCACCTTGTGTAGGGCTCTTCAGAAACAGAAGTGCTAGCGGTGTGTGAAAACCTAGTGAGGAAGCCACAGGTTTGTGCAGATGCTGTTCCTAGAACTAGGAATTAGAGAATGATCAGAGGAACCCAAGGTTGCCCTCTGAGTTGGGCTCAGCAGGTGGACTGCTGCCAGCCTTCCGCACTGCCTTTACCAACAGATTTGCCTTTTGCACAACCAACAACCCTTCTCATGTGCCCTGGAGAGGACAGTGCACCTGTTATGGGTTTAGCTCAATGTGACAATTATGCTGGAGTGATTTTTTTTCAAGGCAAGGTTTGTTTGACACAGATAGCTGCCTCTTCTCCTTCCCCAAAACCTCTTAGCCATGGAGCTAAGAAAGAAACGAACAATATTTCTCAAAAAATCTCCCAGTCAGCCCTAAAATAGCAGCAGACCAAAGCTAGCCACCTGGGGAAACCAGGAGTCCAGGAAAAGCTTTCTGCTCTGGAGCCATGTGTCCCCAGCTCTGCTGAGCTGGTAACATCACGTGTCTGAAAGCAGCCAGCCCTGCACCACGTCAGGGAGGGCATTCAGGCATGCAGATCGTGGGGCTCACTGCTGTGAAAGCTGTCAGAGGCTTTGAGCCCCGCTTCAGCCAGTTCCTATTAGGACCACGGATCTTTCCCTAAGAAGCCTTTGCTTTCAGCCAACCTGCCTTGCATCTTCACCCTAAAACAGACCCCTTATGCCAGTGACAAGCCTCTCCCTGGGATGGCAGCACAGAGCAGTGCCCTCCAGCACAGGGATGGGCATAAACAAAATCCAGGTGCCCCTAACAAGGCTCAGCTGATGCATCATCCAGCTGGGGAGATGTGAGCACCAGAGGCTGTTCCTAACCAGTTTGCATTTCAGGGCTATTTGTTTATTGTCCTTCCATCCTAAAAGGGACAAAAAGCCATCATCCTAACAGTGAGAAGATGGCTCATACACCACTTGCACACAGGGCTCACAGCACAAATCAGTATAATTTATAGGGTACCTGGGTCTATCTTGTCCTTGACAGATTGCACAATTACAGAAAAAAAAAAAATCAGGATCTATGCCAAAACACAAATCAAAACCAGGAGGATTGCCAAGCAGAGGTTCCACCACACAGACACTGAGCAAGTCCCAGGCATCACCAGGGCATGGCCTGAAGCCTATTCACTAGGAGCCAAGCAAATTGGCATCAATGGGATAAGGAAGGGATAAACATGAGATATCCTCACAGCACAGCAAAATTCTGCCTCTCAAGAGGCCATGGGATGTGCTGTTCCACCACTCACCACATAGCATTCCAGGTTCTCTGAGGTTTCAACTGCTGCAAGACCCAAGGAAATGAGAAATAACAGTGATGGCAATTCAATAAATATCAATGTTGTGCTGCTCTCCTGGAGTTATCTCGACAAATAACTCAGGACACATGAAGTGCAGTAAACAGGCTGCTCACCTCCCCAGCTCCAGCTGCTCAGTCCAGGCAACAGCCCAGCAGGTCTTGCAGGCACAGTTTGAAACCACTGACAGGGTCCTGGTGCTGAAACACCCTTCTCTGCTCTTTCCAGTACAGGCAAGGAGCTCCAGAGCTGCCAGCTCCCCCTGACACAGCCATCATTTCAAGCAGCAAGCAAATAAGGCAGTGCCACCAGCAGACTCCAGATAATTGATTCCAGAAGGCACCTCATCAAGGCATACAGAGCATTCCTCACCAAAACAGACACTTCCTCTCATCGGCCTGAAATCAAATAGAGTGTTAATTACTGGTGTACAGCCCCAGGCACTTCCTGGGAGCTGGCAGAGAGGATGGCTCAGGCCCCTGCCATGAACACTTGGAAATCCAGACCAGCCCCGTGCAAGGAAGCAGATTTAGGGCAGCAATGACCTGGGGGCAAGGTGCTGCGTGGTGCTGAGCAGCTCAGCTGCAAAGTGCTGGGCCTTCAGCTCCCAGAGGGCTTCTGCTCTCTAGCAGGACCATGTCTCAAGCTGCAGGGAGACAAAAAATGGAACTGATTGCTTTTTAAAGGTGTACTGTGGCGACCTTTACACCAGTTGCTGGAAATCTGCTCCTAAGCTGTGCTGACAGATTCTTCCCCACTCCTCCTCCCACCTCAAACCATGTCCATGTTCAGTGCCCTGTGGAGCAGCACTGAACCAGGCTATTTCCCAGTTTCAAACCATTCCCTAGGCAAATTGAGGTGGGAGGAGATAAATCACTGATTATCTCCTTCCCTGCATCCCATTTGCCACAAATAAACATTTATTCTGAATCACAGCATGGCTGGGCTGGAAGGGACCCCAAAGCCCCTCAGCCACAACCCCTGCCAGGGGCTGGCTGCCACCCCCTGGATCAGGCTGCCCAGGGCTGACCCAGCCTGGACTTGGGCACACCCAGGGGTGGGGCACGCACAGCTGCTCTGGGCAGCCTGGGCCAGGGCCTGACCACCCCCACAGTAACAAAAAAACAGTGGTGTAGAACAGGAGTGATATTTTTTTCCCACACACACCTGGGAGTTTTACTCAAGAGAAGTTTATCACCACCCTTTGAAACGCAGCTTAGGTCACACAGGACGCCACCATTAACACACATCCACCAGCAGCAAGATCAGACATTCCAGCCCAGCCACAGATGAGGCTGAGCTTGCCTCCACAAAATCAGGGTGCTGGGGGACAGAACCCAAGGAAATATATTTCCTAAGTTCTCTTCTAGCCCAGCAGGCCTTGTACAGGACTTCACAGCCTGGAGGTAAAGCACACAACCCTCTTGCAAAAAAAAAAGAAAAAAAAAAAGATGAGTCACTCAGGCTGGTTCAACCAGCTGGGGTCCCTTAGGCCCTCCAAATGTGCTGGTCCCAGGAGGTGCTTTCTGCCTGTGAAGATAAGGACACAGCATTCCATTTACCATGGCAATGACCTGTGCCCTGGGCATTCTTGCTGACGCAGGACTGGGAAACTCCTCCCTGCAGATGCCCCTGCTGCCCGCTTTCAGCTGCACTGCCGCTGCCAGGGAAATGGCAGCACCATGCAGAGGCTGCACTCCTGCAGAGCAGCAGCACCCTTTGAGGCAGATAGTGGCTGGATGTCCTAGAGTCCACATAGCTGATTTAGCCAGGGTCTGAAACGTCTACAGCAGTAGCCCGTGCAAAATAAGAAGCTAAAGCACAAAACAGAAGTGCACTTACTACTCCAGTGCCTGGGACCGTGACAGGGACACAGTGAGGTGTCACCATGTGCTCAGAGAGGAACTTGGCTGCAAGAAATGCCCCTTCTTCCTCCTGGAAGAGGCCAGTGCCCTGCACCCTCACACCACCAGCAGAGCTACAGGGTCCATAACCTCACATATCTGGGAAGCAGTCTGCCAGGGTCAGGAGCCAACATTCAAAGGTTACTCTGAGGCCTTCAAGACATTGCTCAAGAGACACTAGCACACTGAAGTTGCAGGGGAAGGGGAGGAAGGAAAAAGGTGTCAGCAACAGCCAGACTTCACTGCACTCACCTACAGACACCGTCAGGAGCTGAGGGAGAAAGAGATGAGCAAGTTGTGCTCTGGATGTTCACTGCCACAGGTCCCTGCCCTGCGCCGGCAGCAGCTGCCACTTCCCATTTCAGCACTGGGGCTTTTCCTCTTCAGGCTAGGTGGCTAGCAGAGACTGATGCACACAGCTGAGCCATGAAGCCTACATCCACTCTGAAACAGAGCAAAATCCCATCAGACACATAAACCTCCAGCCCATGGGTCTGTTTGTACACACAGAGCTCCCTTACCACCACAACTTTCTTCAGCTTCATCCATCTCTGCCGCAGTCATGTCCGAAGCCAGTTCACAAACTGCCCTCTATCCTTCAGTGCCAAACTCCGAGAGGAAACAGTGCTGCATCTCCCTATGTGTGTGTATCTGTCCCAGGCAGTGAGATCCTGTAAGGTTCTGTGCATACAGATCCTGGGTCGCTGAGTATTGCTGCAGGAGAAAGCACTTGTTAAAGTAACAAGGCTAAAGAGCCCCCACCAACAGCAGGCTCCGCTCAAGGCTAAGCAAGGGATCTAAATTGACGTTTTAAGCTTTTATTTTCACTGTGGTTCTCAGGCAAGGAATTAAGTGGTAGAAACACAATTAAAAAAAAAAAAAAAAAAAAACCCACAACCCTCCAAGGAAAAAAGCAAACTTTGTTTAACAGCTTAGCTTGGAAGCACAGAACGTGGCTGTCAAGTGACTGGTTTCTGCTTTGCTCACAGAATTGAAAAAACACACTAAAACCATAAAAATCTGGAAAAAATAAATTTGAGGCTTACAACAAGCAAGTTAAACAGAATTAAAAAGCCAAAATACCTTTCACTTGGGGTCAAATGAAACATTTAATCTCCCCGCTTTTTCTGCAGCCTCTAAAACATACACCGGGTATAAAAAGAATACATGCAATGCACAACTGCAGCGATTTTGCATCTTCTTGGCTAAAAAAATGATTTGCCGCATTCAGCACGAGCTTTTTGAAAACGTTCAAAACGTGTGACCGTGTCTGACAGCAGAGGTGGTTTGCTTCCCCGCAGCCCACAAAGGAGTCCAGCTCTGACATGAACTTGCCCTAATCCTCAGCATCTGACACTCTCTTCCCATCTCTCTGCAGGGTAAGTGACTTGAATGTCCTGAGTCCCTCTGGGTTGTACAGAAGACACGTGTGCAGCATCTGTGAACATCTCCCGGGGAAACACTGACTGCAAGGGACCCTGCCAGGTTTCTGTGTGCTTTGTGGCCTCTGTGCTGTCAGGGTGAGGGCTGCCACAGGGCACTGCAGGCTCTGCTGCTCAGTTTTGATCTCAGTAGGGGCAGCAGACCCTCTGGCCACAGATCAGCAGGAAGCCACACGTGCAGCTTAATGCGTGGTCCAGCATTAACTTGCACGTTGTGCCACTGCAGCGCTGGTTGGGGGCACAGGTTTTTGCCTCTTTCAGCTGCATGCCACCAGGTGCACAGAAGTGGCAAGCCCATCTTTGGGAGCTGACAAGTAAACAGTAAAAATACTGTTTGCACTTGGTATTTGGGGATGGAGCTTGCTGGTGGCTGAGAAGGAAAGTGAAGGGCTGTGTGGAGCACCACCACCACCTTGTGGGGAGGCTGCAACATCCCAAGCTCTTTTCCACAGCTCATACTACAGCTGGGAAAGCTTTTCCTCCCTCTTCAAGCTTCCTCTTGCACCCCACAACCCAACCTGCTGCCGAAGACAGGCTGCTGCTCCCAACAGTTGCTCTCACAACCTCCTGCATTCTTTAAGCAAGGGTGCAAGAGAGGTACAGGAGAGCAGAGCTGTTGGGAGAAGGGTCCACAGACCTGACAAAGCATGTCAGTTCATTCATTTTCAGCCTCCCAAGGTAATGTCACTTGTTTACACATCAAGACAGACTAGAATGTCAATTTCTGAGCTTGTCTGTCCTCCTCTCTCTGTACTGGCTCTTGAGGTTAAAGAAAGTGGGAGACAACTCAAGCATGAAGGAAGAAACAGTAGCCTCCTTTTAAGGCACCCTGCTACAATGAGGCAACTTTTTCTTCCTTACTACTTCATTAGTCTGCCTTCAGGTTACAGGAACCAGCCCAAAGCAAGTGACTGCAGTGTGGCCATGCTGACGCTGAGCCAGAGGCTGACAGCACCCACCTCACGCAGAGGGAAGGACAGCGTGATCCAAGACACTCCACTTCTTGCTATTTGGATGTGCTTTGGCTAGCACAGAAGAGGCATGGCACTAGGAGAGGATTTGCCCATTCATCACCTTTCATGCTATTCAGTCCTTCTCCCTCTAAAAATTACTAGAAATATATTTTCATTACTGTTACAGCCAAAACAGAAATGGAATTAAGATATAAGAAGCTTCAACATTCACATCACCCATAGGCAGGTCTTGGCTCACTCCAACTGTCTGTTCCAGCCTGCAAATATTTTTGTGTTCAAGTGTTCTGAGCACCTCTCCTGCTACCTGAAAGACATTCTCTACTTTTCCTTTCTTCCCTACACAGCTTTAGTGGTGGATGTATGATAGATGGTGGTGCAGAAATCTTGTGTGATTCCCTGGGCAATACAGGAATGTTTCTCTACAGCTGTGAAACAACTGCTGCAAAGAGCATCCTAGGGATAAACCATCTGAGAAAGCTCCTTCTCCCTTCAGATTCACCTCAGAAATGCTTCTGCTCTGCATGTTGCAGAAGCACTCTGGTGCTTCTAGATGTGTCACCTTGCCCATCAAAACATCAGAGCAGAACAGCATGTGCTCCCATGTGTTAAGGCTGCTTCTAACTCACAGGTGAACCTGCAACTCCTACTCAGGCAGGAGCAGAAAGGAAAGAGTACAGGTCCCTTATTCATCTTCTGTCAAGTCTCTCAGCATTTTATTATTTGCAACTCATTCCAATGGCAGGGACTCACCAGGCACTGTTTCTCCTTTTCCTTAACTCAGGCTTTTCACTCTTCCTGCTGACCAGGAAACTGCAGGCTCCCTCACCTACGTTCAGGTAACTCTGGCTGTACTCTGCTTCAGCTCTGGAGCAAGGCACCCACATCTGCTGGGAGGACAGACAGGGATAGGACATTTGTGGATGGGGGCACAGAAGCAGCTGCCTCCAGAGAGTTCAATCTAGGCAGACAACAGGAAAGGTGTGATGTGTCACATGTCCTCATCCCTCCAGCTTCAAGCTCCTGTCCACTAATGGCCACAGCTTCCACAGGTTTTCTTGAGCTCAGTGGTTCAGTTAGCCTCCTGTGATACCAGGGAAAGAAATGCAACCAGGTTGCCTATAGGGCAAATAAGATTAATGCTGAAGTGATGAGGATTCGTGTGGGTTTAACATCTCCAGAACTTGAAGCAGTTTCCAACTTTGGGACAAAAGCATCTTGTCACCTTGTTTGTGGTACAAACACCACAAACAGCTGATTGCAAAGAGAGTGAAGCACCAAGTCTTTGTAAGAATTGCTAAAAGTTTGTCCTCCCTGCAGCGGTCAAACTGCTGAACTCAGGTTGCTTCACACAAGCCAGGCGGAGGGAGAGCCACCACACTGCAGCAGACAACAGCACACTAAATCTACCAGAAACTTTCCGCTGGATTGCATTGGGTTGTGCAATTCTTCCCCTGCTTTGCAGCAGCAGCTTCAACACTGGAGACAAAAATCCTAACACACAGCACGAAGCAGAACAGCTAACCAGGGAGAAAGCCATTTAAAATTAGCCAAGCAAACATTTTAAACTCAAGTCCATTCAGGTGAACATGTGAGGAGGAAAACAAGGGCATGTCTTGCCAACAGCAGCACCACAGTGAAAGCCTTCAGACAACGGTTCTGCTTTATTCCATGCAGCTCAGCACTTCCCATCCTACTCCAAGCATGTGCAAATGTCACAGATACATTGTTTTTTTCTAAACACAAGATAGCTAGCTCCCCACAACTTCAAGCTGAGGGTCTGGAGAGAAGCAGCGGAGAGAGATGTAGTAACAGAAATGCAAGGTGGCTTCATCATTGCTCCTGCAGTGACGCACTTCCATGTTCTCTTATTCACAACCTTCCCCCATTCTGCATACGCAAAACCTGACATTGCCACTTCAATGTCACGGTCACTTCACAGTCCAGGATAGAAATTTAAATACGTTTCCTCCAGTTAGCAGACAAGAAAGTCCTTAGCCTGCCGGCTCTTCATCCGTCCTATTTGCAAGGAGACCTGCTCCTTCATTTCCTGCTGAAGGAAACACATCCAAACATGACACCACCTGTTAGTCCACAGCCAGGAAAGGACTTCTAACACACATTCACCTGAACAAAAGAAGATTTTTGTGGTTATTTCCAATTTTCTAATCTCACAAGATGAATGACAGTCAAATGGTCAAACTATTCCCAAAGAAATGAACTCCACCAGTCTTGACAGATAACTGTGCACTTNTTTTTTTTTCCCCCCTCAAACCAAAAAACCCTTATCAGACTGAACAGACAGATCAAGCAAAGACAACATGCCCTTCAGCAGCTAAACTATAGGGAAAAAAAAAAAATCTGGGGTCAAGATTCCTGAAGTAAAAGATGCTCTGACATTATCTGTTCCTAGTTCTTATCTCCGATGTAGCCTCACCTGACATTGCAAAGGAGAAGAAGATTCTGGACCGCTGCAAGCGTGGAATTTTCATTCTGCCCTGTCACCAGGTGCCTGTCCAGCACAACATGCACTGCATCTGGCTTGCTGGCTGCATACAGGAGGAAACAAACAGCATTGCACCTCATACAACTCCAGTGCAGAAGATGATTATTTAGAGAAGGCAGATTTGCTGTGTGACTGAGGTGCTGGTCCACAACCCCAACAGTCAGGCACAACCTCAAGTGCATTTGTCAAGAGAATTTCCTAACATAAGCCTTAAAGTTT
This sequence comes from Alectura lathami, assembly GCA_013399715.1. NCBI lineage: Eukaryota > Metazoa > Chordata > Aves > Galliformes > Megapodiidae > Alectura > Alectura lathami. Next base: position 37,369 of record VXAV01007763.1, on the reverse strand, counting down.
GAATTGCCTTGTATAAACTCTTCCTTCTCAAGACAGAAGTTGTGATCATGATGCTTCAGAGAACTTTCAGGAAAACACTCAACTGTCAGCACTGAACCGGTTACGCAGGAGCTGGCAGCAGCAGCCCTTTCAAATAGCATGGATGTAATTTAAGCACACAAAAAGGCTGATGGCAACACGGACAGGGGAAGATTAAGCACATAATATACAACAATTTCATAAGACAACAACATTTCTTTCATCAGTACTGGAAAAAAAGCAGCATGGGAAGGGAAATTACATGTTTCCATGTGCATCCAGAAATAATCTAGGGGAAAAAGCAACATAAATGTGTTTCAATTGACTTTTTTTTTCCCCTCATACAGGACAGAATTTCAGTTTTTGGCACTTATTCTTACCCATCTTTTCTACTTTCACATCTGTGAAATGAAAATGCAGGAACAGATAACCTGTCAGAGTCCTCTTCACTTGTGTCTAATGGGCATACATCCATCTCCAACACTCAGCCACAGAGCAATGCAATGGACAACAGGAGTGACATACCACTAAAAGTAGCTCCAGAATCCTTCACAAAATCTTCCACAATAATGGACAAACTGGCAAAATTAGGCTGCCTTATAAGTTCATACACAGAGGGCTGAAAAAGAGCAGAAAGAAATATTTCTGTCTTGCTTTCACAAAAAGTAAGCCAGGAAAAACCCTGACTTTTTCCCCCCCCCCCCGTTCTCACAGCCATCCTCAAAAGAGTAGACTGGAAACAAAACAAACGTAGAAAACTAGATGGCCTTAATATAAAGGTTAGGGAAGCTTCCTCCCGAACTGTAGCCAGTCCATACCATGCCTCTTATTTACAGCACTTGCACATAAAATTTTCAGCTCCAGAAGTTGTACTATATAGGCTTGCAATAGCACACCAAGCTGATGGTTTGTGTGCATAGGAAGTTCTAGGGTAAGACTAGAAACAGTGGTACCACCACCTCAAGTCACAGGCCCTGGACAGGAAAAAAGCCTCATACCGGAGAGGGGGGGGGGGGGGAAACCCCCCAGAGAAAGAAAGTAAGATGGAAGCTCAACCTACCCCTGTCAGGCTGTACCCCTGAAACACCCAGGATTTATCCTCGTTGGTGGCACAACACAACGCCGCAACGCCATGTCCGACTGCACAGATGGGCTCTGGAGAAAAATCAAAGCAGCTTGTGAGCACCTTCAGACAGCCAGAAGTCTCGATCTGCTGGCGCCTTCACGGCTGGTCTGGCACATCCCACGTTTGGCTTTGAACCTTGAACCCTACTGACCTGCAGAGAGCAATTTCTGCATCACAGAGAACCTTCTTACACATTCCAAAGCTACTGTTATTTTTTATACATTTGCACACAGAGGATACTTTAAGAGGAGAGGCATTTGTTTCAAAAAAGCTCTTTACAATACAGAACGGTGCAACACTGCACAACTACAAGGCAATCATTTTTCAAGTCTTGCATGAATAGTGAGGCAGTGTGGACTATTTCATTTAACAACATATCTAATTATGTTCACTTACTATTCTCAGTGCTGAAATGCTGCAGTATCTTAGCCAGGTACCCGCTGTTTGCGAGGTCAGTCATTGCCCCAGGACAGCTTGGGATCAGCAACGCATGGTATCTAGCACCTAGTGAGGAAGAACAGATAAACCAATTGTAACGAAGAAAAAGGAAGAAAAAAACCTGACCATAAATCCATCTCAGATTTGACAAACTTAGGACAACATCAATAACAATAAGTAATACACTATTCAAGAGTGAAAGGGAATTACTAATACAAGAGAAATACAAAAAACTGTAGCTGCCATGACTTCCTCTTAAAACACAAGTCTTTATTCCCCTCCAAAGGCCTAACACAGAGAAGAATGCTTCCCTGACAAATGGGAGTGACACACCAGGCAGCAGAGAAGGCCTTACCATCAATTGACTCCAGCTTGGCAGGGTTTGCATACGACTTCATGCGGAAGTCCTGTATCCAGCGCACGTTGCTCTCGTTCACATCCACAAAATCAATCGACTTCCCCTAGTGGAAACAGGGTTCCATGGCTGTGGTTAGTACCAGCATGCAGCCTTCTGCTGTTTCTTGAAGAAGCAGCATGTGGGATTTTGAGACACACCAGAAATGGGGCACACACAGCCGCTCTGCGCAGCCTGTGCTGGGGCCTCACCACCTCTGAGCAAAGGATTTCCCCCAACATCTGACCTAAATCTCCCATCTTTCAGCTTGAAACCACTTCCCCCTTGTCCTATCACTGTCAGACAGTGTAAAAAGCTGGCCTCCCCCCCCATTCATAAGCTCCCTTTAATTACTGGAAGGCTGCAATGTCTGTGTCATTGATAAAGACGTTGAAGAGCACCAGTCCCATGACAGACCCTCGGTTCCAGTCTGAAGGCCCAACAGTTGCCCATTTTTACTCACCCCAGGAGTGGCAACTTGCAGATTAAAAGCTGAGCTGGTCAGTGTAAAGCAGTGAAGGAAGGACTGGGCTGACACTCCTGGAAAAGACAGCCCAACAGTTCAAGAAAACAGCAGTCGTACGGTAACTGCAGTAGCACACTTGATCTAGCAAGGTACCCAGACTTGCTTTTGGTCACTTTGAAAGCTCCTGAGAATTTCAAAGAGCTAATTTAAGCTGTAGGGAACGCACAGCCTTCTTTATAGGTGAACTGCACACTGAGATTGCCCACTTTCGGGTGGGCTGAGGCACAATAAGGAGAGGGAAGGAAGGCAAGGGGAAAAACCTGCAAACACCGCCCAGCAGCGCGCGTGCAGAGCCAGGTCCACGCACGGGGGAAAAGCTGCTCATGTAGCTGCACCGTGCCTACACACATGCACGCACAGAGCACGCACGACGTCGGCAGAGCTGGCACCCGCACATGCCAACGCCGCGCAGGCACGGCTAGGGACGCGGGGCCACGCGAACACCACAGGGCCGCGCGCCCGGGGAGGGGAGGAGACGGGAGCTGCGTGCCCCGGGCACGGCCGCGCTGACAGGAAAAGGGGCCGGAGCGGCGCGCGCAGCCGGCCGA
>VXAV01007761.1:184775-214380 GCA_013399715.1 Alectura lathami | reverse complement strand
GCTGGCGGCTGGTCCCCAGGGCTGCAGCGAGCCCAGGCGCTCCCCGCTGCGCCTGCAGGGCTGGGGCACGGCGAGCGGCCCAGCGACACACCTGCCTCCAGGAGAGCCGCCGCGTTTGCTCCTGCTGGAACAATCCCCATTTCCCTCCCCGCTCCAGTCTCAAGCCCTCAAATTACCTTAATTTTAGAAACACCATGTAAACCCATTATGACTCGCCACGTTTAATCAAGAAGATCGCTATAGGATGCTAAAAGGTCAAACAGCAAAGAGAGGAAAAACCCCAGGGGAAAACATTCCTCAAAATAACCTGCGAGACAATAGCACCAAGCACGCCTTACCAGAATGAATCAGTTATACCTTGCCTTCTGTCAGCAAAATAAAGAAAAACAAAGGCACGCACACAAAAGCACTGGTTTTCTCTGCAGCAACATGCAGGGCCCTCTCTGGAAACGCCGAACAATACTGCTCTGGAATGTCAAGGGAACACAATAGTAATTACCAAAATAACGTAGCCTGCAGTTACTCAGAGGCAAATGTGTTTTGTAAGGAAGGACATTCCTCACTCTGCAAAAGGAAGAATTAAGACGTTTTATTTATACATCGTCCATATATTTTTATTCATAGGTAGATAGATAAATTTTAAAGGTACCATAAAATAGGAAGCTTTCTCCAGGATATGAGACCCAGATGCACCACGGAGTCAGGGCTGGACATACAAACTGCGCGCAACAAGAAACAGCAGCGCTGGGATGCTAAAATAGCCAAGACCTGTGAGCTTAACTGCACCCCTCTGCAGCCGCCCTGGGGAACCTTCAGGACGAACCTTCAGCGAACACCCAGGGCACGCCCGGGGGACACGTCTCCAACGGTCACGCTGCCTGAAGTAAGGAAGCACAGCCCAGCCTGCGCAGCCGCTCACAAACTGGGGCACATTTTGCCTTAGGCAGCGCCAGGTTCGCAGGAGGAACGCTGGTGACCTCTCTCTCCCTGCGCAAGGGCAGCGGTGGCACGAGCCCGCTGCGCCCAGGTGCACGAGGCCCTGCCCCAAAGCACCCTTTAGTCCTTCAGACCTAGCCCCAAACCTCGCGCTCTCAAAGCACCAGCACGAAAGCAGGAAATCGTCCTCCTCGTTACTGTTTAATGGCACTGCTAACGCGACGTTCGCTCGTTCGTTCACAGTTCTGCACCCACCGGCAGCCAGAGGAAGCCCTTCAGAGCCGCTCCTGGCCAGCGCGGCTGCTGCTTTGTGGCCCGCTGAAGCTCCCGGCGAACCAGCGCATTGTCCTGCAGCAGGAATTCGCCTCTGGTAACACACGGTGTCAGATCCTGAGGAGGTTGTTTATTTTCAGACTAGAGAGGAGTTCGGGGAGTAAGCTTTGTTTTGCTGGAGAAGCCATTCAGCATACTTGCAGCCTTGTTTTTGTCATCATGACTTGTTCTTATAAAAATGCAAGAAGTGAAAGAGCAAACAATTCACACTTCAGCATGACAGAACACGACAGACAGAAATTTACACACGGCTTGTTTGCAGGACAAGCCACAGCTCCCAACGCTGTAACGTGAGCTGCGCTGCGAGCCGGAGCGTGGGGAGGGCAGGGCCGAGCCCTGCTGCGAGCCACGGCCCTCATCGCCCACCTTCCTCCTGCGGCAGAGCTCTGAGTGCCACCAGGAGCCCTGTGACGAGTGGCACCGAGGAGCCCAGCAAAGATACAACAAGGACACAGAAGCGCCCCTGCCCTGGAGGCACCAGCTGCCCCCAAAGGGCAGAAGGGGTCCTCGGGGCACGGCCATCAGCACGCTGCTGTCACGCCCCGGGGCTGGCTCCAGGCGCTCCCCTCGCTCTGCTGAGGGTTTCTGTCCGCGGGCTGAGCGGCCTTGCAGCAGAGCTCTGCGCAATCACGGCTGCTAAATACGCACCCAGCGAGTCACGCTCCTGGGTCTTCGAGGCACTGTGGTAATATGAAGTTATTAGACAACAATAAAAGAGGAGGGAGCATATCTTCCTAAGTTTTTATTGGTATTTTAACTTCATTACTCAGGAAAGCCGCTGTGTTTTTCAGCGCGGAACATCAAACCCAATGCCAGTTATCACCTCAAGCCTCATTAGGAACCGCCCAGCACGGACAATTAACAGTCATTAGAGGCTGCAGCGCGGCTCGTAAAGTCTCCTGCGGAACCCAGCCACGGCCAAACAACTGACCCTGCTCCTCCCTCGCAGGGAGCATTTGCTGCGGAGCGAGGGGATCCCCTCAGAACTAGGGGCAACGGGAGCCGAGGTTCGGCATCTTAAAATTTCCGCTGAGCAGCAGAATACGGCCAGAGCGAAGGATCCCGAACGCCGCTCCACTCCCCGCGTCAACCCTACCTCCAAACCAGAAGCTTTCCCCCTACAACCACCACGGAGAGCAGGTCATTTCTCACCGTCCATGCAGACGGCAAACTGCTGTGCCCTGCTCGAGGCTCCGTGCCCCCTGCCCCGCTCGTGGCACAAACATCACTCCACGCCACGACAAGCCCCACCACGTGTCTCGGACCACGCGGTGCTGGCTCACGGCGGTCCCTCCTGCTGCTTCAGCCTAGGGGCTCGGACAGCCAGCGAGGCCGGCGTCCATAAATCTAGTGCAGTTCAACGTGCAACGCACCAAGCACTCCTATTCTACCACTAACTCATTTCTGCTCCTCGAACACAGCTACCTGCTCTTTGTTAACAGCGCGCTCATGTTACAGAAGGAAGAACAAATGAATGCTTTCTGCATGACTCAGGGCCGCCTCACCAGCCTGCCCTGCCACCAGCACCGGGCAGGAGCCCCCGAGGGCTGGCACAGAGGGGACAGAGCAGGGGAAGGTGCCCCCGCCGCGAACGCCTCAGCCCAGCGGTGAGAGTGCTAACTGCAGACCACGAGGGGAGACCGCACAGCAGCTCGCTTTGGATCCTAAAGGTTGAGCCCCAGCAGGAGCAGTCCGCTGGAGAGCGAGGCCAACGTCTGCACAGCCCTGGGGCCGGCTGGAGCAGCAGTGGCCGGGTTCCTCAGTGCGCAGCACCTGTTGGCATGGGAAGGGAAAGCTGGAAACACAACCCAGATGTTCGGCAGAACAAGGTCAGAGCTGAGTTTAACACCATCCAGGAAGACACCTGCACTGAATTTTTTAATGGTAGCAGCAGTAAGAGGATCCTGCTGCGGGCTCCCCTGCGCAGGCAGGCAGCGCTGCGGTGACCCAGCACCCCTCTGGGAACACGCTGGTAAAAAGGCTGAGAAGTATCAATGTCAGCGCAAGGTGAGGGTCTTAAATCAGTTCCTTTCCTTTCCCAAGGAAATCAAATTTAGCTGTGAACCAGCGCCAGGCAGAGGTCTGATGTCTATTAGCACAAATTCTCAGTTTTTCACATTTTAATTAGCCTTCATAGTCTTTTTCAGTCCCATTTTCAGCCAGCTGGGCCATGTCCCCCTCCATATGGAGGTCACAGTTTCTCCTCTTGCATACCAATAACAATCCTTTCCTTATTTCACCGCTCCTACTATCAAAGCCCTCGCACGCTTGCCGTGAAGGCAGCCGGTGTGGCCCCAGAGACCCGAAATCAGTCGGATTTTCCCTATTCCAGCTCCTCAGAAACTTCGGAGATCTTCAGCATTTTGACATCGTTTTGTTGTGAACTGTTCAGATACAGCTTTAAAAGCTTTTTTCTTTTTTTTTTGCGTTGCTGCGTAACGACTTCCTGTTAGAGTGCTTTCTTATTTCCAAGCACAAGGGTTTTCATGTCCTATTTTCTAATCTGGAGGTTAAAACAGGCCTTCAGCTACGATTAATTTTTATGACATTTCACTGGAAGGCGAAAAACGGAAGGGAAGGAAACAGGAGGAGGGCTTCAAGTAGTCCAAGTGAAACAGCATCACCATTAAGAGCAAAACAAGCCTACTGCACACGTAACATCCACAAAACAACCCACCCAGGACAAGGAGACAAAGCCGGCGGCAGCTCGGCAGCTGGCAGCTGCTGCCAACCTCAGTCACATCCCTGCCCACGTGCTGCAAACGCCTTCTGCCTCGGCGAGACGCCCCGGAGCCCAGAGCGAGCGGCCGGTCTGGGGGCACTGCGCAGCCCTCAGCGCTTTCACAGCCAGCAAGCTCCCGGTGCCCGTTCCCACGCCTGCAGGAACACGCGGCTTGGTGGTGGGAGATAGCAGCTGCCAGCTTCACTCTATCAGATTAACCTGCTAAATTATGCTTTGTTACCTAATTAATCAGATCCACTGCAATTACCATCACGAGAGGCTCCAACCTCACATAAACACGACTGAATGCTCTGAACCGCTTTGCCTTGGGGCATGGTGATGCAAGCAAGGCACGTTGCTGTCCCATCCCCTAGCAGGGCACTCCGCAAGCTGCGACTCTTCAGAAGCAAAACTTCAAGTTTCTGGCACTGCAGGGTGCATGGTCTAAGGTTTGTGCGGTCCGTGCATCTCAGAGAGGAGGGGAAAAGCACCTCCCACCGGGGAGATGCGGCTGGAGGATGGAGCAGCACCCAGCATGCACACAGCTGGGGCACGGGGCTGGGGAAGAGGAGTGTCCCTCAAGCCCCTGCTTGTGGAAGCAGAGAGCTCCGAGGTCGTCCTCAGCATGCAGCACCTGGGAAACCAATTACCTCATCCCCAGATCAACACAGTTCTTGCCAAAACTCCAGACTGAGCTGTGTTTGTTTGGTTTCCCCGGCTGCCTGCACCCCGCTGGAAGGTGCAGGCCCTGGAGCACGCCCCAACCACAGCACGAGGCTGGAGTCCTGCACCCCCTTACGGGCTCCTGTGCCAAGCCAAGCCCACGCCACCAGGACCCTGCTGCCAGCGGTGCCACCCCGGGCTGGCTCTGCCGGATTTGGGGTGGCTGAGGGCAGCCGGGCAATCACCGTCCCCTGCCTGGAGCCACAGCCCTGCGGGGGAGCGGGCTGGGCAGGGAGGTGTGATTTCGTACAGCGCCATGGAAACAATGGAAAAAGAGCTGGGAATCCTTCAGGAACTTTAACTCACTCACACCTCAGTTTTCCACAGCGCCCAGCGGGTCCCAAACGCCAGCAACGTGCAGATCGCTCCCGGGGGTAATCAGGAAAACATTCCCCCTCGCTCTGCACGCAGCAGCCAAGGACTGCTGTCACCAGGAGGAAAAAGCCTCCAACTGCCCAGCAGCCTCCGGAGCAGGAGCTGCAGCTGGAACAGCGCGAGCAAGTGCATTTTGAAGCTAACAGGAGGAGTCGCATCATGTTTTGAGCTAACAAAGCCCACTTACGAGGCTGCCTCTCTGGCTGCGGGCAAGAGGCAGCAAAGCTAAGCAAGAAAGGCGAGGCGTTAGTTCAATCTCTGCTTGATGCAAGCCAAGCCCTTCTGCTTTAAACTTTGATGTGATGAAACAGAGAGCATGCCTTCCACAGAGGCGAGAGCAGCGGCAGAGGGATGCTGTGCACAACGGCTTCGGCGCAGCTTTCCACGACACCGGGGTCCGCGGGATGTCAGGCCAGCCAGATGTTTCCATCTCGTGAGCCAGCCCAGCTGCTGCACAGCTGCCGGGAGCCGCAGCACGGGGCTCACTGCTCCCAGGTTTGCACTTTGTGGCGCAGACACACGATGCCTCTGTACAGCCCTGAGAATTTGTCAGAACGAATTACAAGATTTAGGTGTCATGCTAAATGTGCAGCGTTGCTTCTGCCACTTTGGAAGTTGCTTTCTCTGTTGCACTGACACAGCAAGACGGGGCACAGATAGAGTAAGCGACCTTCTGAAGGTTAAAAAAAAAAAAAGTCAGGAAATAAAATGTTCATAAACACTATCTGTGCCAAATTCCTAAAACGACAACTGAACAGGCTCAGGCGAACTGCACGCTGGCTCCGGAGTCTCCTGCGCTACCCCTCACCCCAGCTCATTCCCGACCCTCTGACGCTCAGCGTTCAGCTGCCAGCGTGCCCCTGGGCAGCGAGGTGTCCCTGAGCTGCTCCCCTGACGCCGTCCCCTCCCAGGAAAATCTCAACATGCTGCTCTCTCTCTTTGTTTAATAATCCATTTTATCATTACCCTCCTCTTCTTTCCACCCAGCCAGCTGCTGGGGAGCCGCCATTGAGGGTCAGGTCCTCCTTTACCCACCCACGTCCCGCTGGCTGTGAGGCTTCCCAGACACAGAAGTGTACATCTGTACCACGCACACACACCCCGGGGCACGCGTGTGCACCTCCAGCGTGCACAGCTACACGTGCACCTTGGCGTGTGAGAGGTCTCATCCAGGCACTCCGCACGCTTTCAGCTAATGAGAAACACTGCTGCAGCACGGAAAATTAGGAAAAAAAACCCTCACTCCTGCAGCCAGGGAGCATTTTCCTGCTCTTCTGGGTGAGACGAACAGCTCCATGGCTTCGGGCTGAGTATAAGAAAAATTACTGTTTACAGACAGAATTTTGCAACTGCTCCAAATGTCACCCCAGGTCACCCCTCGGCCGCGGTGGGGACAGGGAGCAGCGCAGGGCCTGGCTCCGCGCAGCCCTGCCGGCACAGGGGGCAGCCGGGAGCACCGCGCTGCCGCCAGCACCGGGCAAGGACGGGCAGCGCGTGCTGAAGGGGGACCCGACAACCTTCTGCGGGCTTGAAACTGAAGGAGGATGGAAACTGCTTAATGTTTGCCAGGAAAAAGTATCAAACATATCCTCACTGGGTTTTTTCGGGCAGTTTTGCTTGGGTTTGTTTGTTTTTGAAGCCGAAACTGGCTTTCTAAATCATGCTGGACAGACAAACAAAGAAGGACAGCACACTGATTAGATACCCAAACAAAAAATATTCCACTGGCCGGGTTTTGCTCCAGGTTCAGCCTGCTGAAGCTTTATTTCTCCTTCACACACATCAGACCTGCTACGAGCCGCACGCAGCCCCAAGCCCCTGCTTGCCAACGGAGAGGAGCAAATAAGGCTCTGCCTCCTGTCGTCAGAAAACGAGCCCCCAGCTTCAGCAACGCTGCAGACAAAGAACCAGAAAACAACCAAGGAAGAACTTTCAAAAAGAGGGCGAAAACTGAACCTAAGACAGCGGTGGGGTTTGCTGACAGGCACCAGCTTTGGGGGCGTCCTCCCACGGGGCCAACCCAGCGGCACCAGCCGTATTTACCCCGTTACGCAGCCAGACTTCAGCTCACAGGCGTCACCTGCATACCCTGAGGGGGCCCAGAGCTACCACCCCGGACAGCAGAAACCAGCAACGCTGCGGCGAGAAGCCAGCACACCCGAGGACGTCGTACCGAGACCCGCACGCCACAAACCCACACGCTAAGACCTTCGGATTCCCAAGGCCAGAAACGCTTTCGGTGTGTTTAGCAATACGAAGGTCTGACTCTGGGTAACCAACAGGAGACGGAGACACGGTCTGGATTACATTTCAAGGTCTGGTTCTTTTTAGTGCAGCGTTCCCCCTCTAAATCCTCCCTTCTCACATCATTTTGGGTCTAAAGTCACATTACAGCAGCGCCGGTGAATACTTAAGTGCTCGACAAGCAGCATCCACTGCCCGCAAGAGGTTTTCATTAGCTTCTCCCTGGAGGCAGGGGAGAGCACGGCAGACGCAGGGCTGAAACGTGCGAGGCTCACGGCAAACGTCGCATCTCGTCCCGCCAGCCGCTGCCAGAGCTGTGACGGGCAGAGGGGGGCCTCATCCGACCCAAGGCCAGCCCAGCTCCAGCACCGAACCGCACACAACCGCGTTTCGGATCCCCGTGAGTCACAGCTGGGACACGAAGGAAGCCTGGTGCCTCTGCGAAGCGTGGTCAAGGTGGCTGGTGAGGTTCTGCTGCTCCCGGGGACGGTGACAGAACAGGGCAACGCTGTCACGGTAAGTCCTGCGAGCTGGGGTCAGCGCTCACTTCTGGCCCTCCTTAGCTTCCCAGGCACACAGAGAACAACTTCTGTCTTTTTTTTCTTTTTTATTAGCAGACTGAAAAACTGTTACGTTGAGATAGAATCACAACCAGTGTGAGAACCCAGCCTCTTGTGCTAGATCTCATTGTCCTTACTTAAAAACAGAAAAACCCACAAAGTAGCAAAGAATAGCAGCTACCCATAAAAGAGCCTTCTGAAGAGGAATTTTGGAACGCCACCAACATTTATGTTGCTGGTAGTCAGGGCAGCAGTAACATCCGCGCCTCCCTCACACGTCTCGAGGAGGTTCTCCACACAGCTCCACCTGTGGAGACCACCGGCTTTCCAGGGGATTTTATCCCCGAAGCGTTTTGAGGAGCCGTACCTGTTACCGCTCAGGCACCCCCGGGATCCTCCAGTCTCTGAGGAGCTGGCTGCTTTGGGTACAGAGTAACACGTACCCAGAGACAGCGAGACCACGGTCTGGGTCGATTAGTGCTTCCCACTGCTCTGAACGAGCCAATATTAAAGTTCAGAACTGTTAGGATTACTGCAGAAGACAACAAAGCTATCTGAAAATCCAGAACAGCCCTGTAAAATCAGCTGGAACAATTAAGTTCATGAGAAGGAGACAGGAAACTACATCAAGCCAACAGCTTCAGCTGCTCGGGATGGGTTTTGTCCCTGCTCCAACGGCTCCACTTGAAGGCAGCAAGGAGGAAGAGGAGGAGGAGGGATGAGGAGGAGCCCGCCCCGCGCTTTGGGGACTGCACCTTCCTCGGCTGCGGAGCTCCGAGAGGTGGGGACTTCCCCTGCTAAAAAATGGGAACGCCTCGGTAACTGACAAGGACCTGGGGCAGTGCCTGGTCCCTCGCTCCCGTCTTCCTCCCTAGAACCCCAGCGAAATCCCTCTTCCAAGGCACTCAGAAACAGCACCGACAAGGTAAATATTTACCCAGACTGGGGTTGACCTTTTCCCAGCATAACCGTGCTCCTTACCATGAGCTCAGCTGGCTGAGCTCTGCTGGCACTCGGCACGTCAACAATCCCCTGCCCAGCTCAGCCAACATCTAATCTGCGTCCCCTCCCTCAGCAGCAAGCGACCTACAAGTGCCCTGCACAGGAACGAGGGCACCGAGGCCACAATGCAGCGTGAACACCCAAGGACGCTTCTGAACGCTGGGGTGCCCAAATCCAACCCAACCCCAAAATCAGGGGGCAGGATGTAAAAACCTGGGCTGGGTCAGATGCAAACCGCTCCCCGTGTCTGGTCACCAACAGTGTTCCTGCTGCAGAAGCCGTGGTGCCATCTTGCAAAGGGATGGGGAAGGACCAAGAGGTCTTCACAGGAAGGCGGAGCAAGCTTTGGGTCCTGGGTCACAGCTGTGCCATCAGCAGCCCGGGCACGAGCTGCACGCAGACTCGCAAGAGATCCCGAAGGGCAGCCATGGTCTTTGGTACGGGAACTCAGGAAAACTGACAGTCACCCCCGCCTCACTGCCAGATGCTGACATACATCACTCGGAAGGAAGAGCAGAAAGTCAGACAGCTTCACGCAGCATGGTCAGCCCTTACAGCAGAAACAAAAGCCCTCTTTCACCTTTTCTAGTTGAGAAAAAAAAAAAAAAAAGAGAAGCAGAGAAAGACCATCTGAAAGGGATGAGGCATGTAAGCCCCAAAATGATGTCAGCTAACTGCTGAGAAGCCCCTCACACTCTGACTGAAAGCACAAACCACCCTGCACCTCCTGAACCCGCTTTCTCCTGGGGTGCTGCCAGCTTTCTATCAGCGAGGAGGACGGATTTACAGAACAGCTGTTTCTGTGCAGACCTGATATCTACCTGCATGCCCCAACACCTACCCCTGCGGTCCGGACTTATCGTCTCATCCACACACCCTTAAGAGGCTCTTTGTCAAACACCCGAGTGCTGACACATCCTGTTCTGCAGAACTCTGCGAAGTGGAAAGCCACAAGAGGTTGGGCTGCACATGCTTCCGTGGCTCAGCCGTGATCCCTCCAGCACCGTGTCCCTACCGAAATAATTCCCATGCGCGTGCATCAAGTGGAATCCCAAATAAAAGGCAGCGGCACGCTTCTGAGCGCCAACGCCGGCCCCCAGTTTGGAAGAGAGGGTATTCACCAGCGAGCAGATTCCGAGACGCACCAAGATCTGGTGTTTTCCCATTAACGCAGTCGGGGGAGCACCGTGCACCGTGGAGAGGAAGGACAGACCCCACCAGCGCGAGGGAAGGAGGCTGCTTGGCTCCTGTGGCAGGGAGAAGCCAGCAGCGCTCCGCCTCAGCCCTGCACAGAGGGTTGAGGCTGCCTGCACCCCACCGCCGGCCACCGCTGGAGATCCTGGTGCCCGCGGCACGGCCCCCCTGCCACACCCTCAGGTATCCCCAGAGCGGGCAGGCCTGAGGGCTGTCGGCCACAGGCAGGGCCGGGTTGTGACTAATGGTGAGACAACACCCTTGGAGCTGCCCTGCTCCCCGCTCTGCGCAGCGGGCGCCAGGTGATGCTGCAAACGCCTAATGCTCAGCGTGGGTCACATCAGCTGTCAGGCTGCCCCAGGACTCCTGGTTTGAAATCTGGGGCTCCCACCAAACCCACAAACAAAACCACCCTGCCCCAGAAAAAAAAAAAACAACCACAAAAAAGCCCCAGCAAAACGACCTAAAGACCCCCCCCAAACCCCATTTCCAAATAATGGTGCCACCAGAGGAAGTCAGAGCACCTCGCAATAAATATGGAGAAACTTTTCTAAAACAAACAAAAGGACCAGCAGAAAAAAAAAAAAAAAAAAAGTTAAATTAAAGTCCTGTGTCTCTGATGTATTCCATCAGCTTGCTATGCTACCCGGAACCTGCAGTCTGGCGTTTCTGAGAAATCCTAAAACCCAGCCATCACACTGCAGTTTCACCAAGTCCACAACTTTCTTAAACAACCTTTGCAGAGCCTTAAATGTCAAACTGCAGAACGGGACCCTAAAAAGCAGAACCGAACCGAACGAGCAGAAAAAAGCTTTAATTGTGCTTCGCAGTCAGCATTTTGGGCACGACAAATCCCCCTTCACACCGAGAAGCGTGCTCTGCTGCCAGACATTGCTGCAGCCAGCACCGTGCCCCTTCTCCCCTACCTGCCATGTCCAAACAACCTGTGCAAAACGAATCCGTATCTCCTGCAGAGTAAATGCTCGGAAGCTGTGTTACCCAACACCCCTGCTCCTCACCAGTCATCAAAAAGGCCCACTACTCGGTTTTCAGCACAGTCTGGGGAGTGATGCAACCTCAACAATGCTTCCAAGCAGCTTTAATGCAAACATACATATGGGCTGGAAACGCATTCGGCCAGCTTGGAGTCATATGTTGCATAAGAGAATTTACAATATAATCTGGAGAAAGAACAGCACATGAACACAGCGCCTACATAAGCAAAGAGCCTTAAGAAGAAAGAAGAAGAAAGGTTGCAGAATAGTCTGGCAGGGTTTGAAAGAGATTTCGTATGAACTGACAATCTGCTCAGATTAGCGCAGATAACGCGGTGACACTTGAACTTTTCAAGAACTGTTATTTCGAGAACAGCAAGAAGCAGTCAGCAGCTTGAGCAGCAGCGTGACCTAAAAATAAAAACACTCAAAGACTGAAGAAACCAACGGTAAAAACTAACCTGCTAGGATCAAGGAAAAAAAAAACAAAAAAACAAAGAGCCACTCTGCGCGGTGCCCGTGAAAACATGACTCCCGTCCCCACGGTGGCAGGGACCGAGGCTGGCGCCGGCAGGGTCTGACGACGCCGTGCATTGCCGGTGGCACACGTGCACCCCCAGAATGAAACCAGGGAAACGAGGGCTGGCACGGTGGCCAGAAGCTGGGACCTCTCCTTTTCTCCTGTGGGTGGTATTTGTCTTGGTGCTGCCGTCTCATGCCTTCACAGCATAGGAGATGTGCGCAAAAAGAAAAAAATCCTCTGTGCAGATAGGTCCTTGCTATTGGTTTTCACCCAGAAAAGAGGAGAGATTCAGGAAAAAAAAAAACATTTCAAAGCTACCAAATCACCAAGGAGTTAGGAGCAGCTGCAGACCTTTATTGGCCCGGATCCCCACCCTGCTGTCTGCGAACCACTGGGACAAGCCCCATTTCTACCCAACTGCAGCTTCTCGAACCCAACCCCACAGCCAAAGGCTCCCTGCAGCAGGGCTCCACCCAGCAGGTTTGGAACAAACACCGCCAGGCTGGGCAGAGTGCTCCCCTGGGGCCCCAAAGTCTCTTCCAAAAGCAGCCCCTCCGTGCAGCTCAGCCCCTGCGAAGGCTTGAGGCCAGGGCCGTGCTCGCACCCCACCTTCCTGGAGCTTGGTCCGACGGCCAGGGGAGCACGAGGGGCCCGCAGCCGTAACTCGAGCGGCCCTGGGGAACACGTGCTCACCCACTCGCCCCTGCAGCAGCTCAATAGCAGCCCAGGGACAGCTCAGAGCCTCAGTCCCAGACGGTACAAATTAGTTTTAACTATGCAAATCGCAGCCATAAAACAACAACAAAAAACGCAAAACAATAGAAGAGAATCCAAACCTTACCAAGAGAGCATTCTCCCGCATTATAACTTTGTCAAAGCCTGCTGCATAAATCACTGCAGAAATGGTTTGGTTTTGATGATTTCATTTGAGGATGAACACGCTGAGGCCTCTTCCAGTCCAAAACGACTTTTTGAGCACCACCTTGCACGTCTGCAGGAGAAGACACCATCACACCAGTGTGTCTGCACGGGTCACCTGCACTGCGGCACTGCTCCCAGCACCCCGGAGCAGGAGGGGCACGGCCCCATTCCCGGCCCCTGCGCTCCAGACCCGTTCTTCCTGGCAGCTAGGGAATTGGCTGAGCTCCCCAGGCACACCGCACACCTGGCACTGCCACCTGGAAGACAACCTGCCCCTCTCAGAGGGCACGTCCCCGCCCGACGACTGCCCCTCTCCTACCCGGAGCAGTGAAGTTCCACTTCAGCTGCCTTCTGCAAGCGAGATCTCCGTTCCTCCCCAGGCTGCTCTGGCAATTTGTAATGCATTTTTTTCATTAAATCACTCGTTCCAAGTTGAGAGCTTTCTGTAAATTTAATTTGAGCTAATCACTTTCTTGCCAAAGGAGAAAAACAAATCAAAGCTTTGCATTCTAATACTATTGAATTCAATGCCTGCAAATTTAATTTCTATCTGTACTTTTGTGTAAACATTTTACAGTGTTAATTACAACAAGCAATGCAAATTAGTTTTCCAGTGTAATAAAAGGCCTGTTACAACAGATAATAACCAACTTTGAGCCATAAACTCTTTAAGACGCCGGCGCAGTGCATGCTCTGAC
Organism: Alectura lathami; assembly: GCA_013399715.1. Classification (NCBI taxonomy): domain Eukaryota; kingdom Metazoa; phylum Chordata; class Aves; order Galliformes; family Megapodiidae; genus Alectura; species Alectura lathami. The sequence continues at coordinate 201,154 of VXAV01007761.1, read as the reverse complement.
TCACAGGTTAAGATCAAAATCCTCATCCTAAAACCAGGACGAGGATCTCCGTGGCAGTGAGAAGCTGCAAGGGCTCTGACGCGGAGCACCGCATCTTTCCAAAGGGAGATCCTGGAGCAACCTGGAGGTCTGGAGTCAAAGGAATGAAAGCTGAAAACCCCAACGTCTGCACACGGCCGGGCTTGTCCTGGCTACTTTAGACAGGCACCACGAAACGCTACCACGTCACGTCACCTGCGACCATTTAGACACCGAGCTCGGTGCACGCACATGATTCGTTTCTCCTCATAACTGGCATCCTACAAGTCACGCAGCCCTCACCTCCTTCCTCAGGGAAAAAACGGCTGCAGAGCCGAATTCATCCATGCCCAAGCAGCATTTGTGCGACGAGCTCAGCATTTCTGGTCGTGGCGCGGACGCGCCGGGAGCCGAGCTGCCCTCGCTGGGCTCCAGCCTGCGCTGCAGATCGCTGCAGGATACGGGGGATTTGCAGGACTTCTGCCTGATCCTCCCACCGCCAGCCAAAAGCCCCAGCAAGAGGCAGGTCGTCTGCCAACACGCTTACGCCCTGATATCCCGCTGACACGAGGCCAGGGAAGGCTTACGCCTTCCAGCGAGGAGCAGGTGATCCCTGCTCTCGTGTGCGGATGGGAAACGCAGTGGGGCCGCTGCCAGCCGGCGCTCGCNCCCGCAGGGCAGCGCCGGGACGGAGGGCTGCGGCAGGGGCGTGCACGTGAGCACGAGCTCGCTGAGCGTGAGGGACACGGCGACCGCAGCAGCGGCCGCTTCTGCTCTGGCTCGACGGCGTCAGGCCGCAGAGAGGCCCAGGCGAAGCCGGGGTGCAGCTGGGGTGCAGGCATGGTTCCCCGTAGGGGGACGGGGGCTCCCGGCCCTCACAGAGCAGACCGATGTGTCCCATGCGGCAAGCGAGAGGCAGGACACCGGCCATGGCCTCCGGACAGCCCTGGTGGCCTCACCGTATGCTCAGCGCACTTCCAGACCAGCCGGGGTGACCGCGGCTCCTCTTCTCCTGCCCTTCAGGACGCTCTCAGCTCCCGCTCCTCACAGCACCTTGCATGGAGCAGGGGTAACGCAGCCTCGGCCCCAGGAAGGTCCCTTGGCCACGGGCTGGATCCCCCAGGAGAGGATGGGGACCTCCCGCGGCCTTGCCGACGGCTCCCAGCAGGCTGGGCACCAGCGAGGGCCTGCAAGACTGGTTTCCGCTGCACAGAGCTATGAAGGCTGGGTCTGAAGAGCCAGCTCGGCAAGGACACGGAGCTTTGTTTCAGCTTGCTACCCTCCTCACTACGTGGGAAATTAAGCAGTTGGTAAAGACAGCCTGTCCTTATCGCAACCACTACCTGCTCTGCGTGAATTCAAACCATGCCCTACCCACGGAAAAACACGTTTAGGGAACGATCCCATAAGCAGCGTTAAACACGTGCCTTTTGCTGCCGCGCTGCTGCCTGACGGCGGTTTGCCACCTGCTGCGGCTCTGGGGGCAGGCTGAGCTGGGCAGACCGCTGCCCTCCGGGCGCTCCCTCGCCCTCCCCTGCCGCTCCCCTTGCCCAGGGCGAGGAAGCCCGGGCAGGCAGCAGCTGAGCGCCTGCTCCCACACGGCCACGCAGCACGCAGACTTTACAGCCCAACATCTGGCACATCAATGGCTTTCGCTGATTCCTTCTGCGTGGTGCAAATGACATCGGCTCATTGATCTCGTAAGTTAATATATGGATTTGAAAATAAAACAGGCAGGCAGGTGTCATCCCCGCAACTGGCCTCGTGTCTCTATTCTAAAGGCCAGAAGAGCCAGCTACAGCTCCAGGGAAGGAGCAGAGGGCTAGCTGGAAGCAGCGGCACGGCCTCGCAGCACACCGGGCTGTGCTTCAAGAGATCTGGTGTCAAAACGCTGGCGTGGTCGCAAGCCTCAGGCACTGCCTTCGGCACAGGAGGCTTCCCTGCACCAGAACTTTCCCAGGCCCAGCACACTCCTCCTGCCCCAGGGAGCTCCTGTGGAGGTGACGGCCACCCGCAACACATCAGGACGCAAAGCCAGAAGTGAAGCCTGAATTTGTAGCTAAAAAGGAAGAGCTTTGAGCAGATTATTTGCGTGTATAAAGGGACTACATTGTACAAGAAAGAGGAACTTGGAGAAAAGACCCAAGAACCCCCCGATGTTTAGAAGAGAGGCGGCACAGAAAGGAGCAGCGTCCAGCTTTATGCACTTCTGGGGCTTTGAGAAGGTCTGAAGAAGGCTGGACACAAACGCGTACAAGAGATGTGAGAGGCAGTTCTGGAAACACGAGTCTTGTTTATTCTTCCTGGAAAAGCACGGGCAACGGGAGAGAGATCTGGCAGGTTTACACTATAAAAAGAGAATGGCACAACACAGATGAGAAGGAATTTTCCATTCAGAATTAATTTGTTTTCATTAACACTCAACTCCATTGCTCACTATTAGAAGAAAAGCTCTTTTGTTAAAATTTGTAGCGGCTGAAAAAGCCAATGAAGGGCTGAAAATGCTCCTCCCCATAACAGTGGTTCGCGACACGAGATTTCCCACAGAAATAACTAATCTCAGGCTCCATGCTCGTGATATTCCTGAGGTTAGAAGGCGTAGGAAGGCCACTGGGAAGCAGAGTTTGGTCTCCTGCCACAAACAGCTATGTCACTGTTTTCATGGCCTTTCGCATGTTATTTTTTTGCTCTACACCCCAACCAAAGTGGTGGAGGCCACCTCTGCACCTTTGAAAGTTTTTTTTCAGAAAGGATGAAGAAAAATGGATAAATAAATAAAAATTCAGTAAAGGAATTCCACAAGCCTCAGGGAAAGCCGCAGCCAGACAGGGACACGAGTGCCCAGTAACAGGCTCCTCGCGCACTTTAGGATAATCACTGGCACCTAAAGCAAAGAGCACAACCCAGCTAAGGTGTGGGAACGAGGAAGGAAATGCAGCAGAACCCACCTTGGAAATGAATGAAGAGGCATTTCCGTCCCTCTTCCTTGAAAAGCAGCATCCGAAAAAGTGAAGTAAAACAGAAAGGCTGCGATAGTCCAGAAGATAAAGACAGGAGTAGGAGCCACCCATCAGGTCACATAGAAAAGGGTTTTTTCGGAAACCAGTGCACGTTCTACTGATGAGACGTTGTGTTGCAATTTTTCTACAGATCTGACGCAAAACTCTGGGAAATCCAGAATTAATTCTACATATTTACTCCCAATAATGACATTTCAGCCAGCAGAAGATTCCACAGAGGTTAAAGCCCCGCAGAGCTGAAGGATGCAGCTTCACAAAGCGCTGCAAAGCTGTACAAAAGGTGCCCGTGACCCTGGCTGCTCCTCGGTACCCCGAGCACCGGGGCAGCTCATTGCCATGGCAGGGAAGAGAAGGGCACGCAGCAGGGGGGGCTCTGCTGCAAGTCACCCTGGGCCCGTCTCAGCAAGGACAGCAAGGCCCTGGTCCCGCAGCACGCTTCGTGCCATCGGCAGAGGGGAGCTTCGCGTGGGGACGCTGGTGCTGGTCCCCACGGCCACGGCCACCCCAGGCCGCTCCTAGCAGAGACCCAGAAGGAGAGGGGCACTGCCGCCCCAGGAGCGCCGCTGAGAAAGGCCAGGGACGTATATGAAATATCTCCCGGAGCTGCCGCGGAGACAGAGAGCTTTGCTGGAGAACAAGTTTCCACATCGCCCCACAGCTACGAGCGCCAGCACAGCCCAGTCACGTCCGGCGGCCCGGCGCGAGCTGGCACAGCGGCACGGGGAGGGGGCACCCGCNCCCGGGGACGGCGGCGGGCACGCAGCTCCCCGCGCTCCCGGCAGGTCCCACTTGGAAGGCGCTCAGCTGCCGCCCTGCCGCACGGCCCGAGCTGTTCTTCGTTAACTTTTTTTTTTTTTTTTTTTTTTTTCTTTGTTTAAAGTTGTGTATTGTTCCAAAGTTTCCTTGTTTCATGTCATTGTTTGTTGCTGTGTTTGAAAGTTGGCACATATTTGTTCAATTAAAGATTTATTTGCACTATTTGTTGAATAAAGATTATTCTTGCTAAAAGCTAAATAAAGTTTCATAAAAACTCACACATCCCATAAACAAAATACAATGTCCCTTCCAAAAAATGGTTGCACAAAACATTTCAAAATCACTCAGTTCATTATACAATAAATCCACACACTAAATAACAGGCCCTTGCCAGAATACATAATAAAATCTCATTACAACACTTTCGGACCCGAGCTTCAAAGCGGGGACACAAAGCCTCCATGAACCCCTGGCCTTGGAAACTGCCAACCGAGCGGCCCAGGCGGCTCCGCCGGGCGTCCCCAGAGCCCCCGCACCCATGGGTGACAGCTGGGTGACGGCTGGGCACCGCGGGACCCCCGCCTCCGCCCCGGGCCGTCGCGCACGGCTGCCGCGGGGACGCTCTCTCGGGGCCGAGCATCAAATGAAAGCGCTCGCAAACCACGGAAACAGAAGGCGAGCAGCGTTCCCAAAAGCATAAGGAGGAGTCAGCACAATTGCCACACGAGCCCCGAAAGCAGAGCTCCGTTCCTCATTAAAGCAACAGACGGGAGTTTCTAACCGCCACGGGCCCTTGCAGAGAGCAGCACATGAACAGTCAGGTTGATGGCAGTTAGGACTTTGTCGGTTTTTGGTGAAGCATTTGGAAAAAAAAAAAAAAAAAAAAAAAACTTCAAATTTGCGATGGGCTTTGAGGCAAGAGCTGTGTCGCAGTGCACCGAGGGAATCCCACCCACACAGACACATCCCCTGCGTCCTCCCGCGCCCACTGCCAACCCCCAGCACCTCTCGCAAAGCAAAGCGTGGCCCCGGCACCCAGCCCAGCGAGCACCGTGCAAGAGCTGGGGCTGCATGGGTGGGTGCCCTCCGTGCCTCCGAGCAGCAGATGCCCACGTGCATTTTGGAACGCGCTCACGAGGAGCACAGAGAAGCCTTCAACAAATATCAGGCTGGGATGGAGGACGGGACAGAGCCAGGGAGCAATGCTGCAGAGCTGCCCAGCCGGGCGTATCGGGGCGCCCGGACGCAGCTGAGCAAGGAAGACGCTGGAACAAGGCCAGGAACACCCTGCTGGAAAGCACGAGGCCGCGGAATGGCTTTCCAAGAAACATGGAAGCAAAGCTGGCCGTGGTGCCCGAACGTCGCAAGTGGAAATTAAAATACGAAAAAAAAAAGCGCACAACAGAACGCGGTGACACCCTTCTGGAAGCGCAGGTGACACCGCGTGCGTTTCGCCGCACCTGGACGGGTCCCTTTCAGCTACCGAGACCCCAGAGGCGACGGGGACGAACACGGCCAGGGGACGAAGGCAGCGCTCCGCCCGCAGAGCCCAGGCCACGTGCAGGTCGCCCACCCGTCCCGAAGCAGGGGATAAGTCTCGGGCTTTTCCTCCCACCGTAGGCACACGGCCACTGGCACCAGAGCCGCCGCCCCCCGCGGCGTCGAGCCCTGGGGAGCAGCGGGAACTCATCGCGGTTTCCCAGCCCTGACCAGGGGCTCTGCGCGCTACTGGCACTACATATAATGAGTCATTAAGCAAATCCAAACTGGACCCAGCCAAGCGCAATACGCTGGCTCGCACAGCCCCATCTGCATCACAGCAAGGATCTCAATGAACTTTAAAATACTTATTGTCACCACAATGGGCAATATTATATTCTCGTTTGGATCTGTTCCTTCAGCGCATTAGCTCTCATTTGTAGATATTTTTAGACCTTCCTATCCCACTCCTCATTATGAAACACTGAGCTGCAGATTGATTTATTTCTTAAAAGCAAGTTGCTGTTCTCCCAATAACAGATTTAACAAATTTGTTCCACCTGTTCAGTTATGCTTCCAATGTCTTTTTTGTGGTTTCATTGAAGTTTTTTTTAATCCAAACCTCAAAGACTCTAAACTCAGCATTAAAAGACAAGCTCAGCATCATCACCACCACTCACAATTCAAATGCTGCTCCAAATTACTGCAGGCTTTCATTTCTAAGTCGATACAGACAGCGAGATTATTAAGCTTAATGGCTGTGGGCACAAACACACGCTCCTCCGAGGACGTTCTCCTACTGTAGGAGCCTACCTCCGCACCGCGCAGCAGCCTGCTGCATCGCTCTCGGCATTTCTCCCCCGTCACCCTGGCTAACCTTAGCGCTGCGCTACAGAGAGCTGCTCTGAAGAACAAACCCCGTGTGTATTCGCTCACCAGAGCCACCCCAGCCCGGCGCTCCTGCGGCGCGTGTCGGGGTCGGCAGCTGGGACGGGGGCAAGGAGCTTACAGAGACCCCTGGGCGAACGCAGAACCCTTCCATTTCAAGGTGCCAAAGCCCTAAAACTAGGGAGGAAAGCTTGCTGCTGCGAGATCTCATCAGCCTGACGACAAGCAGCTTGCTTGCACAGCCACCTCGCGAGGACATCGACAGGTTGGCAGCAGCAACAGCAGCAAGCGTCACCTGTATGGCAACTGCTTGTGAGCAGGAGGCAACCGCCTTCCTGGAACTTCTGTGGCGAGCCCAGACAATTGCCAGGAGGGCCTGAAATGAAAACAGAGGATGGCAGGAGAACCCAGTGCAGTCAGACCCTCAACACCTAAACCCCGTCCGGATAATCATCAGCTGTGAGAGTTAATAAACAAAATCCCCAAATGGTTCATTTTATTAAAAATTTTAACCCAGAGAATCCTCCGCTATCAGGTACCACTGCAGGCAACAGCCCCAAATACCTGCAGGAAACACTCCCCAGCTGGGTGGCAAGAATGCACCAAGCAACAGTAAACGGCACAAAATTGGAAGGGGATGTGAACGCTCGTCCTCCAACATCCAGGACCCATTCTGGCTGTCAGTGGCAAGACTGAAAACAGAAAACCTGCTCGTGCGTAGCTGGTAACTCCCGAAAAGCCCGATCGTGACGGGCACCAGAGACACCGCAGGCGGTTCTCACGCCACCCGGATGGCCAGAACGAACCTGAGGCGGGCCCCTGCCTGCAGGCACCTTCTCCAGAAGCAGGGCAGGGCTGAGGCTTCCGCAGCGGGGAGGGAAGACGCTGGTTCTGGTGGACCCCCTCTGCCCACCCGCGCGCAGGATGCAGCCCTGCTGCCCCAGCACCACGACAGCGTTGGCTGGGCGTCTTCTGCGTCACTTTGGGCAAGTTCAGTCATTAGATCACTAAACTCAGCGCTGTATCATTTTATAAGAGCAAGCAGTTCACTTAAAGAACAATCCATCTGCTCGTAACCTAATTCACAAATGACCATGTGAGAAGTACAAGCTTAGGTCTCAGAAGCAGGGGGGGAGAGGAGAAAAAAAAAAAAAAAATCAATTTTCCTAAGTAGTTTAAGCATTAATGAAACCATTTTCAGGATTTCAAAAATCATTCTGCAGCAGTTTATTGGCAGAACATGTGAGTGCACAGGTGTGCAGAAGAGCTGGCCAAAGAAGTCTGCGTAATTTATGTGCAAACAATTCTGTTATAGAGATATCACGGGGGAGAAAACGCCGTAAGAAATAACCCAGCTCCTTCCAATCCGAAAATGCCTGCGTTCTGCAGTGCCAGTAGAAGTCTGAGGAAATAAGGATAATGTTTACTTACTCATTCTTAATATGGGACTGGGAGAAAGCAGAATATTCACCAGAGGGATCCTCAAAGCGTTAAGCTTGTGTAGTGGTACGATTCCAACTAGGCTAGCACAAAGATTTAAAACAACTTACTATACATACCTGATTTTTGCCTGAAGTAAATTGTTAAGACTATCTGAGGCTCGGTATTGCTGGTTTGGGGCTTTCTGGCAAAACCCCTCCCACAGCCCCGCCGCACCAGCAGACAGCCCGACCTCTGGGGACGGCTCTGGGCACGGATGCGGCCCGAGGGCGAGCCAGAGCCGGGGCTGCCAGCGCAGACACCGCTGAACGTCACCTCACTGGGGCTGGGAGACAGCAGGCAGCACAGGGGGGCAGCGAAGGGGAAGTGCTGCTGGAAGAGTAACACGGGTGTTTCACGGGCCAGCGTCCCCATTTCTCACAAATGCAGTTTTGCTTCATTCCACAAGCAAGCTGTTTCTTTTTTCCCTCCGTAGGAGCTATCTAACCACACTGGGCTTCATAGCAATTAACCACTAAATGCCAAGTAGTCAAACAAAGAGCAAAAACAATTTGTTATCTTGGAGCTGCATCAGCTCACAGAACCCGCCATGGTTTTGTTGCTATTGTTCTTGGGATTTGGGGGTTTTCAGGCAAGCAGACTTCGGGATAACGAGATTGCTGGGTAAACACTGGGTAAACACGCCAGCGAGACCTTTCCTTTCAGCCGTGGCCTGGGGGCATGATTTCTGTTCACAGCCTAAAAATCTGCGCTATGTGCCAGACTGGATAGAGCAGACTTGGATCCCGCAGAAGATACCTGCCATTCCTTTTGCAGGCCAACAGCAGGAACCTTTAACCGCTGAGTATCCGGGCGGGACGAGTCACTGGAAGCTGCACAGCTACCTGGCTGACAGCTGACCAAAAATCCAGCTTCCCCAGCTGCCCCTTACCAAAACCAGCACCTGAAGAGCTGCTGTCCAGCAGCTTTCTGACAGGGGAGCGAGAGGCAGACTGGCAGGCGAGGAGCGGAGAGCTGACAGCTATTTGCTGCACCCAGCGTAACGTTTCTCGGCGAAGGCAGCCTGCTGCTAGAGCTGTGCGCCAGACGCGGCATCAGCAGAGCCCGGCCCGCAGGAGCAGAGCTTTGTATTTAGCACTCGAGGACCTCAACTTCCGAGATCTCATCCCACCCCTTCGCAGCAACGAACGCGTGAAGGCAGCACATGTGGGACCGGCTGAGGCGCTCGGCGCAGCGCCTATAAATTGCCCGAGCTCTGCAGCCGCACATCAGAGCGCTAACAACCACTGCGCAGCGCGCTTTTGTTTGAAGTCGGATCCTGCTTTTATTACGGGCGTGCTGCTCCCGGCTTCAGAGCCGCGCACCGGCTGCTGCTCGCCGCTACGTGACTGTTTGGAGACGGCGTGCGGCCGGGGGAGCGGGGCACTGCCCCTGCACCCCGCCCCGGGGTCTCGGCGTGCAGGCGGTGGGGCAGAGTCAGAGCCAAGCAGCACCCTGCGTGAGCTTTACATTCCCCACGATGACAACCTGCCCCAGCGCTGCAACGCTCTCCTTCGCGTTCCCGCTGACCCCGAGGGGCTCCTGCAGCACCCAGAGGAACTCCCAGCAGGGCTGTGCCCGCCGTGGCCAGCGGCCGCACCCGGCCCCCGCTGCTCCCTCGCCTCCAGCCGCAGGCGCGTAGTGCCGTCACCCGCCCGGTGCCGGACCCCTGCCCCACCTCGCCGTCACGCAGTCCCTGGTGCTGGCTGCAGGAATTCGGACGGTTCCAGGGCTGCGGTCACCGCCTTCCAAAACACAGCGCCTGGACGTTAACTCTCCCGCTCGGGTCTGAATGCGTCCGGCTGCACCCACCCAGCTCACGTTCTGTTGCTAAACGCAGCGATCTCCCTGCGTAAAGAGCTGGTCGGTCTGGATTCGAAATTCAAGCCGTAGGACACAAACGCTGCTGGAGGTGCAGAGACGGGGCCTCGTGGCCACCCAAACACTGCGCTGTGTCACCAGCAAGTCATCGCCGGTCATGGCCAGCAGCAGAAAACGCCAGGTCATTAAAACAACGCTTGTTAGATCTTGTCCAGAACAAAAAAGCACAGAAAATAAAGTCACACCTTTCTTGGAAGTAGAGATTAAAGAGTCATGAGCACATATAAACATCAAAACCCACATTCCGCAAGAATGGCATTTTTATATGGCACTGCTGGGAGCGCGGCTGCGGTCACGGAGCACGAGAACGTCCTCAGCACAGCGAGGGAAACAGCAGAGCCGAGCCGAGCATGTAAACCCTAACAACACACGGCGACTCGGGTTAAGACAGCGTACATTTTTACACTGAATAACACCAAAAAAAAAATCACAAAGAGGCACTTTAGGCTATAAAGTTTCCTTGTAAAAAGGCGAGAGCCTACAAGAAGCTTGGAAATTCTTTAAAAACGAAGTGTCAATAAAACGTGACCAGTAAAAGCAAGCACACTATGAGATTTCAGTTTGATCTTTAGCTTTGTTTCTTTTCTTTACCTTAACCACTAAAAAACGTAAATCTATACATCACAGAATAAAAACACCGCTGCTGTACTCCGGACTGGCAGCAGCCAGGTAGCTCACACGGGCTGGCGGGACAGCAAGACCCAGCCCCGTGCCGCACAACCGACCTCAAACCCACACGGAGCAGCTTCCTCTGCGCTCAGCCCCGCAGACGTGGTTCCTGGCAGCTCCTCCTCCACGCGTCCCCTTTTTTGAGCCCAACCAGCAGCCCGCAGCACCTCTCCTACGGAGGAACGGGTCTGACCCCGAGCGCTGCACCAGCAGAAGCTACGACCTGCAGCAAAGTCTAGCAAAAAGTTAAACAGCCCACAGCTGAGGCAAACTGAGAGAGCTCCCTCACAGACACGTGCGTGGTGTGGAAGGGAAGAGGGAGGTTGGAAGGAGTTTGGGTGCATTTTCTTCGAGCGAGAGAAGGTCTCCATCTTCCTGGGAGCTTTGCTGCCAATCTTTAGGCAGTGGCACTGCTGGGATTTACAGTAATACAAAGATGGGGGGGCACAAAAAACATCTTCTCCGAAGACCTGAGCAATACCAGGACAAGCTCAGGCGATAACCCTTCCTCAGAAGAATAATTACCAAGAGCAAGAGCACCAGGATAAAGTGCTTTTTGGTGGATCAGCCTCATCCGCCAGGCCTGCTGCTCTTTCCCCTCCTTCAAAAAAAGGAAACGGACAGGAGAACATCCAGCCGCACAGAGCGACCAGCGCTGCTTTAGAAAAGTTCCAGCACCTCCGATCCTCAGCCTCCAGCCCCTCAGCCTCCCCACCAGCTGCCCCAGCAGCGGGAGCAGTGGCACTGCCTCCCCCCCGCCACCTGCTGCAGGACGGACGTGGCAGTGCCACCAGAGCCAGCGCACCGCACAGCTCAGCGCTGCCATCCCAGCAACGTTCTCCTGCATGGGCTTTGCCGTGGAAAACCCTTTTTCCCCCCCGTTTACCTGCACTGGAGCAGATCGCAGCCGTACTGCCCCAGCCCTGCTCCCCAGCCAGGACCTTCGTGGCACACGCGGGACCGCGAGGAGCGGGAACCCAAGCACAGCAATGCCACCCACCCGTGGGCGCGCTCTGCCGCTGGTACCGAGCCCCACACGGAGCTGGGCGCACGGCTGGAGGCTCAAACAGCTCCCAGTGACAGGAGAAATGGCACAGCCTTGGCTACGAGTGGTATTCCAACCAAGATAAACTCAGAAAATAAAACCACTGGTTTGTTACTCAAGGATGCCAAGAAACCACGATGATTACACACGTTAAAGCACAACTCCGCGCTAGTTATCGTAAAGACGTTACTTAGAAGATACAGAACTCATTGGGAACCAACAACCACCATCTTTCAGCTCCCCGTTTTGCTAGCGGATGGAAAAGGCTCCTCGGGAGCTCCGACAGAAGAACCCCACGGCCCACCCCGATGACAGAGGTAACGGCACCCGCGGCCCTGCAGGGTCCAGGCACCAGGCTCAGCTCGGGAAAGCAGCGGGTTAATTCAGTCCATTACCACTAAAAAGGCACCGACAGCTGCAGTTCAAAACTGTTCCTTCACATGTCTCCGTCCTGCTCTCCCAACACACCCCTCCAAATGCAAATCCAGCCATTCAGATTCTGATCTCATTTTTTCTGCCTTTATGGGGAAGGGTGAGAGTCAAGGCTTTCCGGACAGAAGTGACACCCCAGCTAGCTCTCATAACCCCAGGTTTCCCAACTCCTGATGAGAATCCAGGGGGGCGGGAGGCAGCGGGTCAGACGTGCTAACAGCCAGAATGACAGAATCCCAAAGTCACAGTAAGAAAAAAGCGTCTCCTGTACGAACGCAAACTGTGCTCCACGTCAGCATCACAGCAAGTCGGTGCAGCAGCAGCTCAGGGCATCAGCCCTAGGTGACCTACCCTGTTCTCCTGCCCCACGGGAAACTCAGCAAGCACTGGGGAAGGCAGCAGCAGGCCTTGTGATGTGCAAGCTGGAGGGAAACGCGCTCAGCCTCGGTCACAACCCCAGGCGTTCGCCTCATCTCTGCTCCTTTTGAGATTTATTTAGGCACAAAACCCCCACAGCTACAGCAAAATGCTCGCTGTCAGCAGCGGCGGAGAGCACCGCCGAGAACCAAGTCCCTCGGCCCGGGGATGGCATTCTGCGGGGACACGTCTGCCACGCTGGGACCCGGGGCTCCCCCGGCCCCCGCACCCCAGGGCGACGGGAGGAGGGGGGGGTTTCCTCCCTTGTTATGTGCCTCCAGAGAGATCGGAAACACAGAGGTGAGGTGAATTGCAGGGGCCGAACAAAGGCTGCGCTCCGGGAAGCGATGGGGCACCGGCACCCATGGCCCGGGGCACACCTGGCATCGCGGCCAGCCCCGCACCGCTGGGCTGAGGCTTCGGGAGCCGCCGGCACATCGCGTCTGCTGGGAAAGGGGCTGGAGCAGCCGAGGGAAGTCGCCAGCTGGCAGACCCGCAGCAGAGCACGCTGCAGGAAGACGAGCTGCAGCCGAGGTGCAGCCTGAGTCAGAGGATGCTGGCACTGGCCATTTGGAACGCGTTGCGGCGCTGGCATTTCGTCAGGATAATCTTGCACAGTTAGGACTTTGCACTTACAACAGAATTTTATTTGGCCTTATGGAAAGAGCTCATTTTAATATGCACACATCTGTCAGTAATTATTTCTGCTACAGCAGCATTCGGGCCCAACGGGCATCAGCACCATCAGTACAGAAAAACAGTTCCTTTCCCCAGGAGTTTAACAAGAGAGCACTTACCACTGCAACATGTACAGTCTAGGCAGGAGTTCTATTTCCCTAACCTATAAAGACAGTTAGCCGTTTTAAAATTACATCCAAATCTTCCTGTAATTTGTATTTGTGCACAAGGAGCTCTGACAGATCCCACACCCTCAGAGATGCGCTCACCGCGAACGCACTGCGCAGATTTCAGTTACTGCTTTACAGGCACAGACCCCTCGGTCTCTCACATGCAGGTTACCTTTCGCAGCCAGAAACCTCCAAAAATAACATCCTCTTCGAGTGTTGAAAGACATTAAAACACAAAGTCATTAACAAATAATGAGACTGGATTGAGGGCTTCGCATGCTCTGAACTTCTCAGGGTTTGGCTTCGAGTCAAGAAAAATATATTGGATTAGTATGAGAGCAAAATTAGGCTAGTGTGCAGTTTAATTAGTATTACAAGACACTACATGTGTATGGAAGAGCAGAGATGATTTATAGCGTTGTGTGGTAAGAAAAATAACGCTAAAAGGTTAAAAGACCACCGGTTTGGTAAAACACTTTGTACTGCACCCAAGCTTAACCTGACCGAGCCCTTGGCTGTTCCCATGCCACGTGTTTCCTACACAGCACCTCCACGATCCCAAGCACTCCCCCTCTTCCTTCCCGCGCATCCCTGAACGCCCTCCACGCTTGTCCCCCGTCCGCTCCTCAGCCCCAGCCCCACCCGAGGGTAGGTTCCCCAAGGCAGGCAGCGGGCCCAGCGCTCACCCTCCTGGCGCTGCGCGCTGTTTGCTTTTTAAAGAAATGGAGTGCATGGACAGGTGCCAGATTTTGCACAGAATATCCCCAGGCACCGCAGCACAAATATGTTTTCTATTTGATCTCAGGCGATCACGCCACGAGCCTCCCCCAGGCGCAGCACCCCGAGCACATCTCACGCAGCCTCGGGGACGTCACTCCCACGCCGAGGGACGGGCGCTGTGAAACCCCGCAGGGGGCCACGAAGGCACCGGGTGCCACCGGGCTATCGCCAGGGCAGAGCTTCCTCCAGCTACCACAAAGGTTACAAGGCGCAATTCGAGGGAGACACACCGTCAGCGTGCCCCCAGGCAGGGCACTTGGCACACGCCAGCTCTCTGCGGATCTGTCGCGCCATGGGGACGAGGGCATTTGGGTGGGTTTGGGGAGAGCCAAAGGAAGGGGATGCTTCTGAAGCGGCTTCCATGGCAGTTTGGGTCACCAGCAGCTCAAGGAATAAATCCCCCTGTGCAAAGGCTCCATGTTTTGGGGGCACTCCTGGGTCCTGCAGTCAGCGCGGGAAACCAGAAAGCGCTCGAGCCGAGCATCTTCGGCACCGTGCGCCCCGCGCTTGAGTTACACGCACAGTGGGCTGTCCCCCCCCGTCTGGGGGAACCCCCCGCAGCAGCCCCGGCTCTGACACCAGGCGGCCCCGCTGCGGTCAGCAGGGCCTGACGGGACCTGCTGGGCCCACCTCAGGGCGCTCGTTTCACCTGGAGGCCAGAGCTCCGAGCAGCCACAGCCTCCACCTGCCCCACCACCCAGCCCACACAACCGCGATGGGACAGCACCTTCCCATCACCAGCCCACGCCCAGCCCGGCACCTGGCGTTTGGGAATGTGACCACACCAATCTGCGCGCCCACCCAGGGGCTGCTGCCGCCTTCCAGCGGGGCTCAACGCAGCGCCCGGGCCTGAAGTCAGCCAATTAAAGCGGCGTTAATGACCTTTTAATCCAGAGGCCAAACTGATGACGCAACGCCCCGCAGCTTCTGGGACAAAGATGTGGACTACAATGCCTCAACCTCTGCCATGAAAAACGGCCCTTGTATCTTAAATTAGTTACATATTTGAGTACCCTGTAAGATAGGGAAGCAGAGCGCTATCGAGCTGCCAAATCTCGCTCCTGTCATGAGGTCATTGCTGGCATGCCGCCGAGCGGGGCTCCTGCCAAAATCCCTGCGCTGACCATCGCGGTTGGCTCCCCCCCCTCCCAACGCGGGTCAGAAGGGAAAAAAATAAAACAGAAGGGGGGCAGCGAGGGGAAGGGCCTCCCACCAGCTCGTGCCACCCCGCTGACACAACGCAGCGCCTGCTCTGCTTCCCCTCCGACAGCGCTGCGAGGAGGGCGTGCGGGGTCCCAGCCTGCAGCCCCGGGGGGCCGCAGCCCCTCGCCGCGCACCCGCGGGTGCGGTGTCACCGTCACAGCCCCGCCTGCAGCCCCGAAATCCTGCTCAGCTCCTGCTGGCTTACGCCTCGGGACACATCTGCGTGGGATCGCGCTCCGCGTTCAGCAGCGGTGCAGGCTGGCTGCTAGGGGCTGGAAAGCAGCGAGCAATACCACGTGAAGTTTAACACCGTCATTAACTTTTTAAGGAAGGCTGTTTGCAAACACCTCGTTCCATGGCTTTCATCAGGGAACGGGTACATTAATGAAACACTGCCGCTCTGGGGGTTTTTGCAGCTGTACGCACACACAAGCAAGTGGTAAGGCAGATAAATCAGCGAGGAACAGGAGAGGAACGCTGCTACAAATAACATCAGCCCCGCGCTGTCAGAGCGGAGCACGGGTCCGTGCCAGCTGCCCGGCTGCGCCCTGCCCATCGCGCAGAGCCCTGCCTGTTCTCGGCACCAGGAAACTTTCGCGACGGGTGACTGCAGCACATCCAGAGGAACTCCTCGCCTGACGGCCAGATGCAAGGTACATTAATTAGCAATTAGCACTGCCTTCGCCGGAGCGTGTCAGCTGCACAGCGCAGCGCTCAGGTCTCGGCGCACACAAATTCTCTCCGGCTGCCATTCACGAGTGCCCCAGCTCTGCCTTCTGCTGTCCCAGCACACACGCGCAGGAGCCGAGCGCTCCGAAGCCCTGGCAGATTTTGCAGGATAACAGGAAAGGAGCTGCAGCCACACGGCACTCCAAGAACTCCACACCACCCGGAGCAGCTCGCTCCCTTGTGTTGACGCTGCTTAAATAACAAAGGGCAGAGGCAGTGACCAGACAGCCCCGGTTCTCCCGGTTCGGCTGCCGCTTGCCTTTTGTTATCAGAAGCTACAAAACCCAAACACTGCTGGGAGCAGCCAGCTTGCTCTGCAAGAGGGCACAGAGGCCGAGCAGGAGGATGAGTTCCCAAACCCACAGCTTTACGCTAGCTCGTTCTGTCCAGCCCACCTTTACTGAGGGCCCCAGCGCCCCGGCACACGCTTGTCTCCGTGCCACCCTGCTGCAGGGCTGGGGACCCCCGCGTCACCCCAGCACCCCATGCACCCCACTGGCAGCGAGGCTCCATGCCGGGCAGGACGGAGGCAGCAACGCCCCGCGCTGCTCTGCCGGAGGCTTGCGGGACAAGAGGGCCCTTGGGGTGCCGCTGCTCCATCAGCCGGGACAAGAGGGACCACGCGCCCTGCAAGCACGGGCGCTGCTGTGGCACGAGGGCAAAAAGCAAAGACCCCAGCCACCGGGAGAGCGGGAGATGCGCGGGGCGCAGGACCCCCCCCTGCGCGCGCTGCCG
>VXAV01007761.1:153732-175383 GCA_013399715.1 Alectura lathami | reverse complement strand
TCGGGTCAGAAATCCCCGCTCGCCGCGTGCTGGCGTGCGGGTGTTTCAGGAGCGGTGCTGCCGCGTGATTGCGCGGAGACAGCGCCCCAGGGCGCGGCATGGAGCTGGGTCGGGGAGGGTCAGGCTGGGGGCTGGGGAAAGGTTCTGGCCCGGGGGCGGTGGGCACAGAGCTGCCAGAGCTCAGGGGGTGTTGGGACACCGCTCTCAGACACAGGGCTTGTGCGGGGCTGTTGGGCTGGACTCCATGATCCCTGTGGGTCCCTTCCAGCCTGGGACATTCCACGGTTCTGTGATCGGTGTGACCCCAGCCCCTCCACCTCACCACCACCCACCCCTGCTCTCCTCGCTCAGCACAAGCCTGGTAGGAGTGAGTTGTGACATGTGGCCTGCCAGCAGCACTCCAGAAGGAAAAAGTGATCCTAAACTCATCTCCTGGGAAGCCTGATGCGTCCTCACACAGTTTGCCACACCTGAGAGCTGTTCTGGGTGCAGCCTCTGCTCCGCTGTGGGTCTGAGCACGGTCCCCTCTATGTGAGCAGGGGGAGAACCTCCTACCTGTGTTAGCTGCTGGCTGTGCTCCTCCCTCAGAGGCTCCTGCTTACTCTTCCCCTGGAAGCCATCCTGACTTTGCCTTATTTTTGCACTTAAGGGGCACCAGCATGTGGTTTGAATTTTTCCCTCCTGCAGTTGCAAGCTCTAAGGAAGGTGATGTGACCCCACTTTTACAAAAACTGGGCAGCAGGTTTTAAACATCCCATTTGTTCCAGGCATCTGACAGCATCAGAAGGATCTCAGGTTCTGCACTCAATAGCAAATCTCACCAACACATGCACCGATAGCCGCAGGGACCGCATTCTTACCTGGCTGGGGAACTGGAGAAGGAGCTGGCTGACGATGGGACTCGTGGATCCCACGCAGCCTGTGCTGAGCGCAGCCAAGCAGCTCACCCAGAGGGGCCCTCAGGAGCTGTGTGGTGTTGAGCCCTGCAGATCCCCCTCAGAAAGGGCAGATGGATACAGAGGGGTGAGGGAACCCACAGGCACAGTGAAGTCCTTATCTGCACACATCTACTTGCCAGGTTCCCCCTAAAAAAATACCCAAACAACAGGCCCAGAACAAATCAGAACAACAGGTTTCAGGACAGAGGACCTCACTGCCCCTGCTTCACACCACTGCTGCTCCCAATGACACTCAGCCCACCACCTCCCCACCAGAGCTGTGAGGTTACCTGAGAAATCCAACCAAAGCTCACACTCTTGCTGCTTCTGAAAATCCTACAAGAGGCTGTAGGTGACTTTCTTCCTCCAAGGCACCAAGGGGGGGGGCAGGGGGAGTAGTGCCCCAGCAGCACGTTTATCTGGCAAGGTTCATTGCTGGCAATTGCAGGCAGCTGGCGGGGGGTAGTGCTCCCTGGTACCACCTGTGCCCCACCACTGCCATTAGCGTTCAGGGACTGCCCAGCTGCCCAGCGTGGGGACACCCCAGCTGGCTGCCCGGTGTCCCCAGCCCCGTGTCTGGGTCAGTGCCAGGGTCAGGGCCACGGCTCCTCTGGCAGCACTGGGTCTCCTGCTCTGTGCTTGGAAAGATCCCCACTACTTCCCAGGCTGTGCCGTGTCCCATGCCCCACTGCTGCCCCCCGAGCCCCTGCTTCTTTTCCTTGCCTGTTTCTCCCACAGCCCCCCGGTGGCCCCCCAGCACCCCCGCAGTTGTTTTCTGCACCGACCACCTCTTTTTACTCTTGATTTCCCCCCTCCACCCAGCTCCATGCCCCTTTTCTCTCTTCTCCCCATCTTCTTTCCAAACAGAATTTTCAGCTCGGGGTAGGGGTGGCCGAAGCGCAACTGCAGAGCTTTGTGACACGGCCTTTTGCAGCCTGGCATGCAGCATTCAATTTGGAGCGGAGCGCTCTAGCTCTGTTGCATGCCGAGATCTGTTGTCCAGATGAATTAATTCCAGATTACATGTGGGTGTGGGCTTCAGCTGGGCAAAATTTGGATACCCTGGTTTAGTCATTATTCTGTGATGAATCTCTTGGTGACAGCCTTTGCCCCTATTGTTCCGAGGTGAGCCCCGTGGCAAAAAATATGAAGGCAAGAAACAAAAGAATATAAAGAAAGGTTACGAAACCAAACCGAGCGAGGCAGGGCCATTGTCCCGACGCCCCGTCCTCCCTCCGCCGGCTGGGGGTCGGGGAGAAGGCGGCCGGGCACGCCGTGCTGCGGGACCTGCGCGAGCCACAGAGAGGGAGCAGGAGGTTATCATCAATTCTTAACATTTTATTTCTTTACTGGGTTAAACAAGGAGCGGAGAAAACCTCTGCCCCAAAGTACAACAGAACTGAAAGCATTACAGGTACAGAGACTATTGAACACAGAGAGTAGTAGGATAATATTTTTAATACAACTGAATTATAGCATGGGTTTGTGTTTTTGTTTTTGTTTTTTTTTTTTTTTTGTTGTCTTTTTTTTTTTTTCTGTTTGTTTTTTGTCAAACCATTTTGGAAAATAAATGTAATAGGAACTAGTGCAAAAAAGTTCTAAACATGAAGCACAGTGTATAAAATGGCATAAGAAAACTGTCCCCTCGAGGACACAGTCACTTTCTTATGACAGAGGGGAGAAAGAGAAACAGAAGGGGGGTGGGACCAGAGAGGGAGGGCCGGGAAGGCAGAGGACGAAAGCTGGAAAGAAAGAGAAACAGGGCGGGGGCCNGGCTCCCGCGGGTCGGCGCGGCCACCAATGCGCGGCCTCTCCAGCAGGCAGCACGCTCCCGATTGGCCAGCCAACCTGCCGCTCAGCGCCCGCCCGCCAATCGCTCCTCCTCACCTTCCCCACCTCCGCGTTGCCCATGGAGATGACTTTGATCCGTAGGGACTTGCGCGGCTCTTTCCGCTTCGGCGCGTTCGCCTCCATGGCGGGGGCCGCGGAGGCGTGGGCTGGACCCGGCCCGGTTGAAGCCGCCGAGGGAAGGAGGGAGGGAGGGACGGACGGACGGAGGGACGGAGGGAGGGAGGGAGGGAGGGAGCTCTCCCGCTTGCTTTCACCACCGAGCTGCTGCCCCGAGAAGCTGGCTGGGTGCTATTTTGAGTCGAGCTGGTTGGAATTCCTGACAAATTGCTATTCTCTGCGAGCCCGCTGCCACCAGTCCCCACTGCGTGAGCAGAAAAAGTGTGACTGACTTCTTCTTCTCCTTTTTTTTTTTTTTTTTTTTTTTTTGGAAAATGAAAGGTTTTGGGAAAGGGTTGTTCCTGATACATTTCTCAATTTGAAAAAGATTGGTCATAATTATCAATATGGCTTGTCTTCATAAGTTTCAAAATGAAAAAAAAAACAACAACAACAAAAAAAAAACTGTCTGGCTTGAAAGGGCCTTTTGTTTTGCAACTCAGGCACGGACAGCTCCCAGATAAATATGTTTAAAAATGGCAAAACCAACCCCAAATTTCATAAGCCAAAACCAATTTGTAAAAAAAAAACAAGAAAAGTATTTTTTGGAGCTCCAGCCTGCAACAAGCAGAGCCACGGCCGCCCTGCTCTGCAGCAGGATCACGGTACGGTGCCTCCTCCCGAGCAACCAGAGCAGCCCTGCAGCCCCTGCTGGGGGCACGGCGTGGATGGGTCAGTGGGACCCAGGGGACGAAGCAGGAGGAGAAGCTCCTGCAGCATCAAACCCCACGGGAACAGAGCTCAGGGCCTGGGGAAAACATGAGCTTTTCCTCGCAGCGCTGTCCCGCGCGGGCTGTGCTGGTGAGGAGCCCTAGTGCGTGGCTACACCTAGCCTCCCCGAGCACCCCATGGGCCACGTCCTGCACTTTCTGTGCAAAGAACCATGACGGAACCCCAGAAAATGACCCAGGGAAAAGGTGGACCCTGCACGCCCCGAGCTGCCGGGATCCAGGAGCGCAGAGCAGAGCTCTCCTTGGAAGGGGATCGGGGCTGTCGCGCAGGCACCTTGCAGGGTACAGCGTGGGGAGCTGCCTCCCCCAGCCCGAGTGTGAGCCAAGGGAGCTTTATGCTCCTCTGGGTGGAAATCCACAGGGCAGCTCAAAAAGCCTACAAACAAAATTGCCGGGCGTATTGCATAGATCCTCACAGCGCTTTTCACCACACGTACGCCTGCACCGGATCTGCCTCTTCATTTCCACAGGCATCCCCTCCCGGGGTGCCCGGCGATGCTCTGCCACCAGCCGGAGCCTGGCTTGGCGAGGGCTGAAATGAGCGGCTGGGATGCGGGATGCAGGACGCGGGATGGGAGATGTAGGATGCAGGATGCAGGACGTGGGATGCGGGACAGGAGATGCAGGACGCAGGACGTGGGATGCGGGACAGGAGATGCAGGACGCAGGACACAGGATGTGGGATGCGGGATGCAGGATTTGGGATGGGAGATGCAGGATGCAGGACATGCGATGCGGGACGCAGGATTTGGGATGGGAGACGCAGGGCAGCCGTGCAGTGCTCTGGGATGTTCCAGCGTGGCAGCGGCAGCACCCTGCCTCCACCCCGCCTAGAGCAGCGCGTAGCGGGGCTCTCTGTTCGCTGCCCCTCCGAAGGCGCGCAGAGGAGCCGTCTCCCGGCGCTGCCCGCAGCCCTGAGTGGCAGTGAATGGGCTGCCCTGACATCTCCTATTGAAGCGAGGCAAAATGTGTTGAACAAAAACCATTTCAAGATGTTTTCTGAGTGTTGCCAAGTTACTCAACATGTTCTGCTTTAGTTGTCAGATGCTTTCAAAGCGATTTCCCTAACTCAGAGCACGAATGGTGAGGGCTCTCCCTGGGAATCTTTTGCCTGGGGCTACCATGGATCTGTATTTTCATAAGAAAAAGGCTCAACTAATGATTAATCTTCACCAGAGGAAGCGGGGCCTTTCTTTGGGATTCTTCTTCAGTTACTTTTAATTAATTTGTACAACTGGCAGCTACATTAAAGTGCAGAGCACGGGGCTGGCGCTGCGGACGGGCCGGCCACGGCCACCTTGCCCCGCGGCGCGGGCTGCCCGCGAGCATCGCCGCGGCCCCAGCACCGGGCAGGAGGCATCAGACCGCTGAGCGGGAAGGGAGAGGAGGAAGGCTTTAATTCCTGGGGGATGGGTGAGCGTTTTGCCGGGGGAGGCTCCGCAAGGGGCTCCCGGTGCTGGGGCAGGGTGGGGAGCAGCTGGAGCTGGCCGGGCCACGGGGCAAGGGGCAGCCCCTGCTGCAAGAGCAGCACTGCCAGCAGCGCCAGCTGGGCCAGCGCCCGCCCTCCTTCCTGGGCTTCTCTCTCATGCAGCAAAGGGAGAGCCGGTACGGTTATTCAGGTTGTCACGTCAGGGCTGAGAGATTTTCACCCATCCTACAGCGACGGACCGCGACACACACCGCTCCCAGCTGCGCCGCTCTGGATTCACTTAATGAGATTGGCAACGTGATGAATGCAGCATATGGTGCCCCAAAACCACAGAACTTATTGACAGCAGCCCGGACTCGCTAAATAAAAGAACTCCTTCCAACAGCCCTGCTCTGTGAAGACTCAGCACTTTCCTCGCAGTCACACTAGGTAAAGCCCCAGCCCTGCGCTGCCCCTCGGACCGGCACCCCGAGCTGCCGCTGCGCGGTGTCACCCACCTGGGGCACCCGGGCGCGCTGTCCCCGAGCCGTCCCCAGGCCGTCACACGGCTCCAGCCCCTGGCTGGCACCCCCCCAGCAGGCTGCCAGCAGACAAAGGGGAGTCGGGGCCGTTCCCCTCCAGAGCCGAGCTGCCCAGAGGTCGGCTGCAGCCTATCTCGGGAAGAGGCGCCTGGAATTGGCTTACCTCCGGGCAGTACATGAAAACTCCAGGTTCCTTAGGAACGCTCGGGATCGGGCTGTCTCGAGGCAGGAGCTGACGGCGGTCCCTCCTTTGGGCTCGCTGCGTGCTCACAACGCGGCCCGGCCGCAGCAGGGCCAACGAAGCAGCCCCACTGCTGTTTGCTGAACTGGTGCACGTCCCAGCTCCCAGGCCGCGGTAAACCAGACTGCACACGCAGGGATGCTGTTGTGAATATCCGAGCAGCAGTCGCCCTGCCTATCCTGGGTAGCAGCAGCTCGGGATCTGCTCGGGAAGCATTGCATCCTCCACAAACACAAGCTCTCCTCACCCGACAGCGAGCTCGCAGGCTCCGCATCTGCAGGACTTTGGTAACAGGCATCTGGTAACGTGTAAACATCTCCCCGCAGCTCTGAAGCCCAACGCTCAACTGCTTTTCAGAGCCTCTTTGGTCTGGAAATGGGCTGGAAACATCAGCAAACTGGTCCTTCCCGCGAGGTTCCTGCTACTTCCCCACTCCAGCCGGGTACGAATTAGCTGCGCACGGGGCTCTGCCTGGGTTTGCTTCACCTCCCCAGACCAGAAACCAGAAACGCCCACGGCCCTGAGCGTCCTGACTGCTTCGAGCCTGACAGGGACCTGGGACGGGGCTGGGGGGCAGCAGCACATTCCCCTCGTCTCCCACAGGGGCACGGCGATGTGACCCTGGGCTGTCCCTGAAGGGATGGGGACGCAACCAGCAGGTTGAGACCCACCCCGCCGCCGAGGCACTCTCTCCTCTGCTCCCCCGCGCAGCGCAAACGCTCCTCGCCCCCCGCCCAGGAAGCCCCGTCCACCTCCAGCAGCTGAGGAGGAGGCACGGGGCCATCCCCACACCTCGCCCCGCAGCCTTCGTGCTGCCAGCAGATCCTGGCAAATGGATGGGGAATTTGGGAGCTTCGTGGCAGAGAGGGGACCTGATGCCTATTTAGGGCTAAATGCCTGGAAACGCTGAGCAAAAAAAGAAAACCAGCGAGTCGATTCAGGCTGCACCTTGCCTGACTGAGGGCCGCGGTCCGGGCTGGGCTCCTCGAAGGCCTCTGATCCGGGGGCCTCTATTGATAAAAAGCATTCGGGAGAACTCCCTTCCCCAGCTGGGCTTTATTAGCGCCTCTCCTTTGTGTGGGAGACCATCCCTACCAGCCAGATTTCTCCAGCCCGTCTGCCCAGTCCTTCTGCCATCCAGTAGATGATTTGTAGCCATGAAGCATGGAAGGATGCCCTCTGAAGCCTTTCATCCAATTGTTACCATTCCCCATCCCGCTGCAAGCTGAGGGCTCCCTCAGCCTCACTGCTAGAGCCACGTCTCCCTAACGCCTCTCCGAGAGCAGCCTCTCCCCTGGGGAAAGAAAGCAAGAGAGGGTAAATGAAGCCGTCACCTCGCAGAGCGGGTGCCTTGCGCCCCGTGCTTCCTCCCCACCCTCCGCAGCGGGGGGAGCAGGGCAAGGAGCAGGTGGGGACGCGGTGACACCAACCCCAAAGTACCACAGGGACCACATCCTCCTGTCTCTCCAGCCCCCACCAGCACCATGGAACAGCATCCTCCTGTCCCTCCAACCCCGTCAGCACCACGGGGCAGCATCCTCCTGTCCCTCCAAGCCCACGGGCAGCAGAGGGAGCCCGGCCGGGCCGTGCAGGGGCTGCCTTGCCTTGCTGGGGTTTCCCCCAGGGATGGGAAGGGAGGGGAAGGATTTGCAGAGAGGTGCTGCCTCCGTACCCTCCCAGCCATTGGGGACCACAGGGTCCTGGGCTTTACGGACGGTGTTAGGCTGATTTCCACCCCCCCGGCATGCAGCTGGCGGGTATGGTGCGGGTGCCCAAGGCACGCACGGCACCCGTGGCGCCGCCCCTGGAGGGGTCCCGTCCCCCTTGCACCCTGACCCCTCCCGCCGCCCCGCTGCTGCTGACCGAACCCTTCTCAAGGCCGAGTCCCGCAGCCCTGTGCGCATTTAGAGACTCTTCATCACGGGGATGCCCCGCGGCGAGCAGCTCTTGGGGGTATGTGCGGGGGTGTGTGTGTGCGCGTCACCCCCAATCCCGTGCCTCCCATTGGAGGAATAGCATGTGCCCCCCTTCGTGGGAAAAGATCTGGCGTTCTTCTTGGAGGTCGGCTCTGCCCTCTGCGTCACTCATCCCGCGCCACGCTCTCATCCAGGGCGGGCAGGGCCTCCGGGCCGAGCCCCCCGCCGCCACTGTGCACGCTCGAGAAGGACACCATGGTGTGGAGGAGCATCAGGACCAGCACGCACAGCCTGATCCTGCTGCTGCCCAGGCGAGACCCTGCGGAGACCGGCAGCAAGGACGGGGAGTGGTGGTACTGGTGGTGGTGGTAGAGGTGGTAGTGGTTCTGCCGCTGGTGATGGAGGTGGGGGTCGTGGCGGTGGTAATGGAGTGACTCTGACGCTGTGGATTTGGGGGATGTGTTGTAGCTGCTGTCTGGGGGGTGCTCGCAGGAGTCCCATTGCACCTCGCAGCACTTGGCCTCCTCCTCAGGCAGCTGGCTCTCCAGCAGCCCTGCGGGAAGGGAGCGGGAGGTCAGCGGGACAGCAGCGAGGGGACGAGCCCCGCTCTGGACAGCCAGAGCACGGCCGGCCACGGCTGCGTGTCCCGGCCCTGTCTCGCCCCACCACCTGCAGCCCCCTCACGTGCTTTGGGCTCCAGCTAGAGGCAGGCTCCCATTCCGTGCGCTAAGCCTGCTGCTGCCTCCGCTCAGCGCTTCCATCTCACCCCAGCTCGGCAGGCAGCAAGTGCTCCGGGTGCTTCTGCACCATGACTCCTCCTCCTCCCCTCCCCAAAGACCTCAGCGCACAGCTCACAAAACCCTACGGGCACCCCCAGCACCCAAGCCCTCGCAGCCCCGACGCCCTTACCCGTACAGATGAAGCCAGGTAAGCCTCCGTAGATGAGCTCGTCGTTGTCCGGTAACACGAACGGGCACCTGGTCTGCACCTCCAGGCAGTATTGCTTGCATGGGATCCGGTGTCGGCACTGTTGTTGCGTCACGTTGAAATACTCGGAGCACAGCCAGGCCTTGTAGACAGCCTAGGGGAAGTCACCGAGAGGGACGTGTCACCTCCCCAGCACCTGGCAGCCCAAGTGCTGCAGAAACCCGGGGTGACAGGGACAGAGGAGCCCTCTTACCTTGCTCGGCTCGCTTGGAAATGCTTGTCACTACCTCAGGGCTACTTACTGAATTCGGCCATCAATTAAAGGAGACTGTTAGGGCTGCAGAACTCATCCAACGAACCAAAGCCACCACGGGAGTGAATCAACACCGAGGAACGCTGGGCACCGGACCCCAGCGCAGCGCGTCCCCACGAGAGCCACTGGAGGTGCCACGTTCCCCGCGGTGAGCACGACACCCATGCCAGCGCCGGGAAGGCAGCACCTCCCCGGCATTTCCAGCTGATCCGCGAATCTATCTGGGCACTAGTGACAAAGTGCAGGTCACAGTAACGGCCACATCCAGCTTCCTTGGAAACCAACTAGAAAGGACTCTCTGCCATTCAAAGGGGATGAGCTTCCATCCTGAGCGTGCTTGGATAAACCCTGTGCTCCTCCTTCCAGCTGGATTTTTATTTTCCGGAGGCTTTGAAAACATCCCTTCTTTGTTTCCCCATGTTCTCCATAGATCCTTATCATCGCTTGTTTGGACCATGGTAGTGTCTCAGGATTAATGCTGCTTGGGAAATTCTTGGCAAGTTCTTTTTATTTCTTTTCTTTTCCCCCCCTTTTTTTTTTTCCTGGAAAATGCCGATTCATGAAAACTAGAACCTTAATGGAAGCATGCTTCGGTGAAACTTTCATCAGAAAAAAATTACTGGGGGCAAGGATGCAATACACAGGGCAGGCAATAGCCTTGTGGTCAGGGCTTTCTGCTGGGATGTGGGACCTTTGGCTGCAGCCCTGCTTTTTCTCACTGGCCCACTGGACATTAATTATTTACACAAAGTGGAACAGCTCCAAAGGAGGGGCTGACTGCAATCAGACTGCGAGGACACGGGCGGGAGGCAGAGCTTGGAGCTCTGGTTCTGGATCTGCATCTGCCTGAGCTCATTCCGAGGAGGAGGTGAACTGGGCAGCGAGCCCGGGGTAATCACCCCCCCCGACCCCACTGCCTCCCCCTCCACGGCCCAGGTTGTCCATCACGTTGTGGCCCTTCCACGTGATGGGCTCCCACGTGCTTCCAGCTGCACTGAAACTCCACAAGCCTGGAGCCAGGCTGCGCCGGGGCTGTGCCATGCCCACGTCCCCTCCATCAGCCACAGCACCCAGCGTCACCCTTCCTGTCCCCTTGGGCAGGCGGCACACGGCGGGTGGAGTAGTGAGAGCAGTCTGACAGGGCTGCAGGCAAGGTGCTATAGGGCCCCAGACAGGGTGCGACGGGCTGCTCTGCGTGGGGAAAGGAGCACCCACCGCAGGTACCAGGGGGACCTCAGCAGAACGCAGCGGGGCGCTTAACGCTTCAGCACGTTAAAATAGGCAGGACGGAGAAGCAGAAGATGTAAAACCTGCTTGAAAGCACCCGGCTGGGTGGCAGCCGGGCAGCGAGCCGTGCCCGGCCCGCAGCGTTCCCCTTCTCCCCGTTAGGGGGCACAGGCAGCGCGCAGCAGCGCTCCGCGGGCAGCCCGCGGGCGAGCCCCGGGGCACCGGGTGCCACCGGACACCAGCTGCATTTGCAGCCTCCCCGAGCCGCAGGAACAAAAAGAAAAAGCAAATGGAAAGGCAGCTTTATAAAGCTCATCCCCCCTCCCATCAAATCGCAGCGTTTTCAGGATTAAAAATAGGATGCGTTAATTACAGCACAAACAACCAAGCTGGATGCAGGATCTGCTAGGCGAAACGCAGTGAGATGTCTCAGGGCAAAAGCCAGCCTGGAAGACAACAACGGCCCTTCACGACCCGAAACATCTGCATCAGAGAGCAGCCTGTCTGCGATGCAAGGAACGAAACAGCTGTAAGACACAGATCCTCTGCTGGACAACTTGCCAGCAGTTTTTTTTGTGATTGATCATCTGGGCTTCCTGCACCCAGCCTGCCAGCCACACAGCACCAAACGCCCTGCCACCGGGGTCTCCCTCTTGCACACGCTCTTCCGTGCTCCATGGTTACAGATAATAAACAGCAAACAGGTGACGAGCTCGGCTTATGTAAAGCTCCCTGTGCTGTACTGAGATCCTGCCGCACACGCTGACCGACCTCACACAGCAGCAAACCGTGGCATGCACCCACAAAGGGGGCAGGGACCCAGCTCCCACCACACGCGCTGCGGGGCCAACGAGGCTGCGTCACGCCGCGCGTCCCCTGGGGCTCCACCACTCGGTGACGCCATGGGGAGACGGGAGCGGAATTTGACCTGAGGAGAGCGAGGCAGCGGGGTGCCAGCTCCACGAGGACGAAGCCACCCTGTCAGCAACCCCTGGGGACCCCCCTGCAGCCCCCGTCACCACCGCGGGCCCTCAGCCCTTTCCCCAGCAGGCTGTTGTACCGCCGGCAGCAGTTATCTCGCCGCCTGCAAGTTTTCCTCCCTACTTGACCTACATTTTCCCATCCAAAAGTTCATTCCCTTCAATCATCCCATAAATCATCCGTCTCCCTCCTCTGTGTTTACACATTTCTAATATTTGCAGATGTATCATACTCCGCGTTTAGTCATAACTTCAGCGAACTCGGCTGATTTACTCTCCCACATTTCCTGCGAGCCTCCCTCCAGCCCCTTCACCCTCTGTGCCCCTTCCCCGCGCTGCTGCTCGGAGGCAGCGGCCACCGTGGGTGCGGCAGGACGGGACCCACCGAGCCGTGCTCCCCTCGCCCCATCGCCGTATGGTGCTGCGCCCCGGTCCTGGCCACGCTGGGAGAAAAGGAAGAGCACCTCCAAGAGCCACGCTCCTGCGGACGGTGTGCACCCTCTGGAGGGGATTTCCAGGGATGACGGAGCCAGACCCGTGCTCCCCTGCAGACCCACCTCCAGCTGAGGTGGGGGAGGCGCTGGCTGCAGCACTCCACCTCCAGCTAGGCTGAGCAACGGCAGCGCAATGGGCTTGGTGCACGCCAACAGCGAGGCCCTGGCACCTTCCCACCAAGGCTACAGGCGAGCAACCAGCTCCCTGCGCTCAGCAGCAGTCTCAAAGCTCTGGTTTTTCAGCTGCTTTCCATATCTCTGAGCTTATCCCGTGCAGCCTGCTTTCTCCTGCTCTTGTGAAGGACTTGTGAGAATTTAGGGCAGGGGGAGATTTACTCTCTGCTTGACTCACCGCGGAAAGCTCACCCAGATCACCCCGCCCTTCTTGAGGAAGCGACGTGGGTTACGATGGGTGCTTCTTCCACTCTGGTTTTGCTTTGGCCTGTCTCCAGCCTGGCCAAGAGAACACAAGTGAACACAAGTGACCTGGTCTAAGGAAAGAAGAAGGCGAGACCTGCTGCTAACCCTGTGCCGGAGCAAGGCAATGATTTCCTCGCTCGGGTGACGCCCATGGCATACCCAAGGGGCGCGGAGCCACGGACTGCCGTAATCAGCCGTCGCACCAGCTGCAGGCAAATTGGATGCTTGGAGAAACCTTGTGCCTGAGTTTAGATCTTGGCAAAGCTGCTCGGAGCAGCACTTAATTGCAGTAATACTGGGGGCTGGACAGAGAACACACCAGGGTCAGCTCTGCAGAACAGTCCAGGAGCGTGCGGGGGTGGGTCTGTCCTGCAAGCTGCGCAGCTCTGCGCTCACGCCTTTCCTCCTCCTCCTCCTCCTCCTCCTCGCTGGTGCCACTGAGGCCACCGCAGCTCTGTGGTTCTGGGGCTGCACACAAGCGCCCACGCTGGTACCCAGACCCCACTGTGGGTCCTTCCCACGGTCACAGCCACGGGGCCGAGGCGCCGTGCCCCTGCGTGCCCCGGCCCCGAGGCGGGCGCTGCCCACCCCGTAGGAGCTGTTCTCAGGGCTCACATTTCCATCGTGGCCTGGGATGAGCATCTGGAGTGGCTGCGCCTCATTAATCTTGGACTCAGGGAAATGAGTGCTGCTAATGAGCCGCTTGGGCATCTCTCCAAGCTCTGGCACATCAGGATGCAGCGAGGGAAGCAGGGCTCATCAGGGGGAGAGAAGAGCCCCCTCGGATGGCAGAGGATTAAGGGAATGCTAGCATCCACGGCCGGCCAGGAGTCACAGGCACAAGCTGCAACGTCCAATTACCGCTGTATTCAATTACTGCTGCCTGCAATTCTGACATTAACAACGCTGAGCTTTTTAAGCAGCGCTGTGTTTCTTTTCCCATTAGCCTTGCTATAGGCTGTTCTAACATCATATCAGTAACAGCTGTTTTCTCGGTAACTTCTTTGATATTTCTGGAGCTGCATCCTGGCTGTGCTATCCCTGCCCTGCCACATTCACATGCTCTGGTTTGGAGTGGGAGGGGGGAGAGAAAAAAACAAACTGTGTGTGATTATTCCTTTTTTTTTTTAATATTGTTTTTACGTTTTTCTCCTGTGTGCCGTGCTGGCTAGCGCCTGGCGCTGACAGCGCTGGAGCCGGCTCCAGCCCACGGTGCCCCGACGGCAGCAGGAGGGGACCTGGCACAGCCCCATCCGCACCCTGGGACCAGACCCATGTCCCAGCCTCACCACTGAGCTCACCCCAGGATTGCCCTGCAGCGCTCGATGTCTGGTCCAAACACTGCTGACCTCAGTGACTGCATGAAGAAACTCCTTTTGAGCATCTTCGTTTTAATCCCCAGTGCTTGGAATAAAGAGGCTAGCATAAAGCCCTTTCTTTTATAGACAATAAGACCCCTCAAAATAAAACCCCTCCAAGCTACTCAAAACAAGCCTGAGACACAAGCGACTCCCTAAGCTCATCTCTTTCAAAACTTGGAGAAAACAGCTTTAAGGCACGGCCCCCACGCACCTTAAACGCTCGGGTAAAACCTCCCACAGCACTGCAGACCAGATGCCTTAGGGACACGCGGACCCGGCAAAGCAGAGGAAAACGAGCCCCCAGGCCTCTGCCCACACGTTTAACCTCTGCAGGTGTGCTGGGCAAGGGGAGAATGGGGGACTTTGAGGGCTCACCCAAAAGGGAAGGCCACGGGAAGCACTGATTTTGGTGCAAGACCCGGCACCGACGCTGCGGGGAGGTGCAGCGCAGTTTGCAGCGCTGCACTGCCCGAGTCCTGCTGCAGCCCGGCCCCAGCTCAGCACCCAACGATGCCGAGCACGGAGTGGTGCTTCAGCCCGCTCTCACCCCAGCGAACGCAACAAAGCCATGGAGGAATCGCCCTTATCTGCGGTCTGTACCGAAATGAGGAGCATCCCCTGGGAACGTGGCTGGGTGCACAAGGCGTCTGTGCTTCAGGGACACGGCCCCGGGCACCCCAGCCCAGTGGCCCTGTTGCCATCGGGGTCTGGCCATGTGCCCGCAGCTGCCCTGCCCCTGCTTTTGATACCACATCGCCTCTTCGCAATGCTCTCATTGCCACAGAACGTGGCAATTCAGTTGCCAAGTGCCACCCCGGGGCAGACGTGTCCTTCCGCCCACTGGGGGCTACGACGCGCAGACCTCAGGTCTGCCCCCAGCCTGTGACACCGGTGCAGCGCTCGGACCCACAGCCGGGTCTGTCCCGACTGCCCCACGATTCCTCCTGGCAGCAACAGCCCACGCTTGGGCAGCGTCTGGGACAATGTGGCCCCGGTCTTGGTGGGCTGCCTGCAGGCACTGCTGTAAAACAAATGTACTGAATGCAAACAAAACGCACACTGAGTCTGCTGCTCGTGGAAGCGGGAGAGGACTGGGCCCCATTGTGCTACAGGCTGCAGGACGCGCGGAGCAGACGGTCTCTGTCCTGAGAAACGTCTGATGCACGCAGACCCGAGAGCAAAGGCAGAAAGCACCAGCGCTCCCACGCAGAGCTGGTGGAGCAAGAAGGGCGGCTGTAAATCCCTCCTGCTGCTTAGCGTCCCCCTTTCAAAAGGGTTTGGCTGGGCTTGAGAGGGGAGAAGGGCAGCTTGACAGCAGGGCACGGTGCGGCGCGGGGAGCGTGAAGGTATGCGTGGGAAGGGGAGGGCAGCAGAGCGGGGCTGGAGGTGGGCAGCAGGCTGGGACACAGCTGGTGGCCAGCGAGCGGGGACCAGGGTGTCTGGAGCCACCGCCGCTCCTCCAGGCTCTGGGACAGCATCAGGGCACCCTCGGGCCCTTGGGGATGGAGGAGTGGCAACACCAGGATGGGGGGCACTACCCACGCCAGATGTGCTGCCCAGACAAACCCCTGGTCTGGGTGTAACTGCCCTGTCACCCAGGGAGGGGACAACGCCACGTCCTCCCTTCCGGCCACCTGGCAGCAGATCAGCACCAACGCACATGAACACACGTGGGAGCCCATTTAACCTCCCCAGAATCGCCTGTCACTCAGGGACCCAGCGTGGCACGGATCCCGGCACCCCCAGCACGCACAATCCCTGCAGCCAACAGCCGGCCACGGAGCACGCCTGGCTCCAGGCGCCCACGTGCGGAGCTGCTGCCTCCCCGAGCAGACCCGTGGAGGTGGTCCCACGGCACAGATGCTGCCCACAGCAGGCTGCGGGAGCTGCAGCCTCGCCCGCTGTCTGGCTGATCAGTGAAGACGTGATTAAAGATGGTTAAGGAGATGAGGATGGCAGAGTCGGGACAGACGGAAGAATCGGGTGCCCGCAATCTATTAGGAGAGCTTGAGGAACTCACCCCCATCAGATACTGCTGCAGCCAGGATCCAGAAGTAGATTAAACATTTATGCAGATAATGAGAACATCCTGTTACATTAGATAGGATATAAAAAAATAAAGGCTAGACACTTCAGTGCCACACGCCATAAATTACCCACAGCGGGCTGGAGCCAGAAGAAGTTTCTCTGGCACACGGGGGTCTCCTCTGCCACGCCGGGCTCGCCCTGGCCTTGCTCAAGTGCACGATGGTGCCAAGCATCCAGCACAGTCCACCTCGCTATGAGACAAGGAAAGATGGGGTTTCAGGCACGCGCCCTGAGTGGTGTTGGTGCAGGTCACCAGGGGGAGACGCGGGATCTGACACGGGCACAGGCTGAGCCAACAAAAGCCCCACGGCTCGAGATGGTCAAAGGAAGGGAGGGTGAGCTGTGAGCGGGTGAAGGCTTGCGAAGTGCCCTGGCTGGTCCCTGCGAGACAAAGAGCTGCACCAAGGAGTCGTCATCCTCAGTACTGCTCCCACGCAGAGACCCGGACGTCCACAGTGCTGCCTGAAGATTAATTACTGACCGTGATTAACGGCGGTGCCTCCCTGAAGAGCGCTGCGGAGAGAAGTCCAGCAAGATGCCGCCAAGGCCAAGACCAGAGCTAGCCTGAACACCTTAATCACCGAGCAGGCCAACGGCCCGCTGATTGCATGTGCTGGCATCGCCAAGCAGGAAGGTGCTGCGAACTCAGAAACGACCCAAACCAACGCGTCGCTGCAGACAGCACCAGTTGCACAGCAAGGATGGCAGGAGACGTCCCCCCGGGCAGCCACTACCCCCCGTCCCCAGCAGCCACCATGCCCAGGGCTGGGGGATGTGCCTGGGGGCTCTGGCTTGTCCCCCCAACTCCAGCCCTCCCCAGCCTTTTCCCTAACAGCCCCACTTCTACCTGCCCCTGTTCAGCATCCATTGCCAGGCGCTCCGAGAAGCCGCAGTGCAGAGTTCAGGCGTCAGCCGAGGTGCCAAGCGCGTGCCTTCCTCCCAGAGGATGAGCAGGGCAGGCAGCTCCAGGGTGCTCACCTGGGCATGGCTCTGCAAAGCCGACAGCCACACCAGCAGGACGCGGAGGACCACGCGCACCCAGGCTGCTCCTCCTGCGAGCGCATCTGGGAGAGGCCATGGGGAGAAGCAGAAGCCAAGGGAAGGGCGGAGGGGAGGGGAGGGGAGCGGGGCCGGGCTGGCATCAGCCCCCTGCCTGCAGCTGAGGTCGGCTCCTTCTCACCCAAGGAGCCTGCGTATCTCATTCACAGATTTGCTGTCCCTGAGTCATTGCCCTTCAAACGACAGCGGAGCCCGGCTTCCTCTGTGCAGAGCCAGGCATGAGCCGCATCCTAATGGCATCCCGGTGCCGGCAGGAGCAGCCCCCGGCCGCCCAGGTGCACCCTGCGTGCTGCCAGCAGATGGAAATCCCCGTGGGGGGTCTCTGCCATGGGGCCCCCGCTGCCTTTGGGGGCTGCAGCACTCCTGCCCCGCTGTGACGTCTCGCACCAGCACCGTGGAAGCGCCAGGTGCAGCAGCTTGGGGTGCCGGCGTGCATCCCAGCTGTGGCTCGACCCCACGGCACAAGGACAGTGGCAGCCGCCGTGACGCTGCCAGGCCCCCGTGCCTGTGGGGACAGCACGTATTGCTGCCTGCAGCAGGGCCACACCACCAGCCGCCCTGCTCCGGGCCCCCAGGCACGGCAGCACGAGCGCCCGCCCCGCGCCGGCAGCGAGCTCCTTGCAGCAGAGCACCCTGAGCGCAGCCCGCCGGCAGCGCGGCACGTTCCGCTGAGCTCAACGACCGCCGCCAGCTGCCCGCAGCCCAGCAGGACCACGCAGGCTGGATGCTTTCCAAAGCCATCATCAGCTGCTGGAGCACCGTGCCACGGCTCAGGGGAGCCTGCCCCAGCCTCGCCCCCCGTGTCCTGCTCGGGGCCAGCAAACAGGGAGGCACGGGGCTGGAGCAACAGCAAGGCTGCGAGCGCACGGATGGCAGAGCCGGCGCTGGCACCTGCGTCACTCGTAGCTACCTGGTGACAGCCTGATGGAGACGGATCTCTCACCCTCCCGTGCACCATTTGCGAACCCGTCTGTTGCTGCAGAACGACCGGCTGCAGTCAGAAACTTGTCTTTTTTTCCTTTCACAAACACAGACGCAGGTGAGGACTAACAGACAAACAAACCGCTCCAGGCAAACTGAAACCACCAGCGAAACCCCCCCTCTGCAGGATCCTACAGCCGATTCCCTTCCTGGCATTTGTTTCCTTCCCAAGGCCCTGCCCACCTTCGCTCTGCACTTCCACGCACCTTGGCGGCACCTCGCCCCAGGCGCGCGAACCATGCCGTGCCGGCGGACACGGCCGAGCAACTGCACCAAACCGCGCGTTCCTCTTGTTCAAACTCCCCCTATGCTTTAACCGCGTCTTGGCGCAGGGCTGAGAGAGATGGCCACTGCTCACGTGGAACCAGTGCGCGGGGCTGGGCCGCGTGCTCGGCTATGGTCTGGCTGAGGTTGCCAAATTAAGACCAACGTTTATTCTGCATTCTTCTGTTCACCTCCTGAAATGTAAGTAACACTTCATGCTGTCACCAGCAAAGGGCATTTCTGGGGAAGGAATGCTGCCTTCCCTTCTGTTTGCAGCCCAGCCTGGCCATCCCAGGGCCATGACTTCGGCAGGGCCACCTGCAGCAGGGCGTCACGCCCCAGGGCACGGCAGTGGAATGGATGCAGCTCGGCAGCCCCCAGGGTCTCCTGCTGCAGGAAGGGAGCCTGGTCTCCTGGCAGTCAGAGCTGGACCAGACCCACGGTACAGACAGAAAACCCACCGGCCCCAGGGAGGGCGCCTGGTGCTAGTGCAGACCCGCTGAGAGGCACGAGATCAGTGCGAACCGCGTGCCGGGAGCCCCAGCTGGACCTCAAGGCTGCTGGGAACCCCACGCCCTAACAGCCACGTGTCTGCGACCCCTCTCCCTTGCACACCGCCCTGCTCCCATCCCTCCACCCTGGTCCTTTCCCATCTCCCATCCCGTTCCCATGAGGATGCCCCTGGAGGCTGCACTCCCTGCCCTCGCCGATCCCCGCCGTGCACTGCCCCGACCCCTCGGAGCAGGCTGCAGGGAGGCTGTGAGCCTCACCTCGCCTCGCCACTGCTGCTCCTGCCTGCACGTGGGCAAGAAATCAGAAAGGACAGAGGGCCTCTAACCCAGGCACCCGCTGCAGCTCGGTACCACGCCTGCTGCCACCGCCCCTCGTGGCGGACCGGCCGCCATCCCCCTCCGGCACTGCCCAAAATCCCGGGGAGCAAACCCCCGCCCTGCCATGCTCCCAGCCGGGCAGTGGGGAAACCAGCGTGGGGAAAGAGCCGCAGCCTGCTGCAGCCAGCCGAGCGCCCAGCGAAGCCCTGCTAATCTAATCTGACTTGAGAAGCTACAGGTCCTGCCCAGCCCGGCTGCCCAGCAGCGCTCTGCAGCTCCCGGCTGTCAGGCTTCCTCTGCCCGCAGCTTTGTTTCTCGCAGCCTAATGAGCCCTTAATTCACCAGGCTTTGTCCCATAGATCTTTATTTGCCCTAATAACGGTGGGAATGCTGCTCTTCGGAGCGGCCATTGGTTGTGGGAGGCAGCACCAGCGTGCTGCCTCTGCCTTTAAAGCAACAAACCTCTAATTTCATGGCAGCTGAGCCAGAGGCAACGCCGGGTTTTGTCTGTGCAGGAAGACAGCAAAAAAAGGAAAAAAAAAACAGCCACCAGCATCACGCAGGACACCGCTTCAAAGCAACAGGGATTCCCCCGTGCTACATCCTGCAAAGATGGAGCCTGCAAAGCGCTGCAAAGGCTCCCACTGCCCCCTCCCACTGTCCCGGGTTTCCCCAGGGAAATTCGGCTGCTACATCCCCACCTGCGGGCACCCGGCCCGCCCGCGCCCTGCCCAGCGACGCCACCACCGCGGCCGGCCACGAAGGGAGCGCACAGGAACAGGGCAGAAGGCCTTGCACGCTCACTTAATGATTCTTCCATCTTATGGACAGAAAAAAAATCAGTAATTTCTACCTTTTCTACGCACTAGTTAGCAGCCATGACCCCAGCAGCTGGAAGTCGGGTCTGCCCCAGGCATCCCACCTTTTTTTTTTTGCTGTTTTAAAGCAGGTGCAACAAAGCCAAAATCCCCACGCTGGTTCCGCTGCCGTGCGGCTCCGTGTGGGAAGCGTACTGAGCTGCACTGCCCCACGGGGACGAAGCTGCTGGGGGAAGGTGTGCCTCTGCGGAAGGACCGGCTGCTGAGGACTCGCACGGGTGGGCTGGAGCTGCTCTCCTTGCTGGCACCGCGTTCTCCAGCCTCTGCTGCGGAGCAGGACGGCTCTGAGCGGAGGCAGGGGCAGGTCGTTGGCCACCTCTGTTACGTTTCTCTCCTCTCACGTTTTGCCGTCATTTACCCACATACTTTGTCACCATTGAGCGGCAGCTCTCTGCCGTTGCTTGTACGCAGATACTCACACGAGCAGCACACAGCCAAAAGAAAAAACGCAGAATTGTTTAGCACTGGGACGGGAATCCCAGATCCTGGCTGCTTCCACAGCCCTGCCAGGCAGCGCCTCCAGCGCAGCCCCCACTAAGCTGCAGGGAGCTGGGGAAACGAGGCCACGGCTCGCCCAGATGAGGCCGCTCCCGGCCCACTGCACGCACGGCGAGCTGCCACCGCGAGGGCAGGGCTGAGGAAGCCCAACGGCACCTACGTGCACACGGAAGCGCCTTAAATAAGCGGCCTGATCCTCACCAGACACCGAAAGGAGAGGGAGAGACGAGGGCTCACGCTGGCACTCGCAGGTTTCAGGAGCCTGCGCAGGGGAATTCAGGCACGGGAAATTCCTCACGGGTCGCCCAGGCGAGCGCTGCCAGGTTGCACGCTGCACTCCTGTTGCTTCCCCAGCGCCGCCCGTGAGCTCGCAGGGCTCCTGGGGCTCACAGATGCTCCGACGAGGCGACCGTGAGCGTGACAACGGGGTGCTGGGAGCTACGCGCCTTGCAGCTGCTGTCCGCAGCTTTGCGCCTCCTAAGCTCGTTTCCTGCTTTCTCATCAGGGATGCTAAGCCCACGGACACCTAACGAAGGCTCAGGCTCTGTTTCTGGGTGCCTCAGAGTCGATGGGAACGCTTCCTTACCCAGGACATGGGCTGTTTTCTCCTCTTTCTGTTCGCTGCTCTCTCAGGGTCTCTGTACTGGGCAGCAGGCAGGGACGGATACTGAGCCTGAAGCGAGGGCTGGGGTGCGGGGGGAGGTCTGCCCCAAAGCCCACCTCGCGTGTTGTCTGGGCTCCTTCTGCTCTCCTGAAAAGCCACAGGCAATGTCTCCGCACACACCCAGAACCGAGGGTCCCCCCGTAAGGCCAGCGGGAGAACAGTGGGGGAAGCAACAGCCAGCAGGAACCGCTGCACCAGCACGGTCAGACGTGAGGTCGCCTTCAGCACGACAGCCCCGCGCAGTCCCCGAGGCCACGAGCCCCTGCTGAGCCCAGCCCTTGCCTCCCACCTCCTCCTGCCTTTCGCTGAGCCTGCCCGGCACCGCCTGCACACACGGGATGTGACACAAAGGCAGGCTGCTTCCTTCACCGCCTGGATGAGCTCAGCAGCACCAAACCCCTGGCCCAAGCTGAACGCTACGGGCCCTGAAACCACAGGGGGAGTTTTGGCGAGCGGATTGCAATGACCTGGCCCAGCACCAGCTCCCTTCCAACGGCGGGTCCATACAGGAGAGAGGCAGGAGCGTGGTCCTGAGCAAGCCGGGCAGCGCCTCGCGGCTGTGCCCTTGGTGAACGGCACCACCCCCGGCAGGCTGACGCCTTCCCAGGAGGAAAGAGCCGCTCCAAGAGCTGCCGTGCAGCTCCACGTGTCCCTCAACACACTCCCAAGAAAGCAGCAGCCCCGTCCTGCTCCCAGGGAAGCTCTGCAAGCATCCCTCCGGGGCGACGCACACACAGCGCGCTCTGCTAAGACACTGCTGCTGCTCCAAGACGCTGCTCCGGGAACGGGGAGAGAGAGTAATTACTGAGACCGTTGTGACAGCGCCCGAGGGAGGGCGGAGGGGGGCCGGGCAGCCCTGGGGCTGGGTGGGGGCCTGCGCCCCG
>VXAV01007761.1:115215-125618 GCA_013399715.1 Alectura lathami | reverse complement strand
AAAAAAAAAAAATAGATTTCTCTCTCTGTGTATTTTGGTTTAAACGCCATTTACCAGAGCAGCGGCACCTTCTGGTTAAGGGGGGTGTAGGCTGGGGGGCAGGGCAGCTCCCAGCCTTGCTGAGGGCTCTGCACACCTTGGGGGTGTTTGGAGCAATCCCTGAAGACCATGAACACGGGTGGGTGAGAGGAGCAGCCGCGGTGACGGCTGGAGGGCAGGGATGTCCCCACTGGGGACCGAGGGGTGAGGGCAGCCCTAAGGAAGCAGCTGGGGCTGGGGCAGCGCGGCCCCGTCCCCTGGCATGGGGTGCCCCCACCCTCCCTGCCCTGCTGCCTGTGCAGGCTTATCTGGGCTGGACATGCTTTGGAGCACGGCTGAAATTGATGCTGCTCACTGAACTCCTTAATTGCTTTTAGTTGTAGAGTTATTAAGGAACAAGATTTAAATAATGTCAGGGGAAAAAAAAAAAAAAAAAGCAGCATAAATGATCAGAATGAGCTAGCAGAGAAGCTTCCTTCAGCACCGTGATCAGTCCTTGCTGCGGCGGAGGAGTCGCAGGCAGGGGCTCCTCGTGCTGCTCCCCCGGCGCCGCTTTCAGAGGGCTGCAGGTTTTCTGTTTTTCCTCCAAATCTGCTTCGCGTTTAGGCAAATGCTCTGAAGATTGCCCATGAATAGTCATGCAAACGCTGTCTGTGCTTGCGAGCTGCCTGTGCTTCAGATGCTTTCGCTTCCCACAGGTATCCCCAAAAATGAGCTTCCTGGCAGAAATGAGATGAGAAAAAGCACAGGATTTTCCTTGAATATTTCTTATTATTCACCAAAGAGCCGTTGGACTTGTAGGCACTAGTTAGTGCTTGCACTGAAGATCTGATACGAAGAGCATCGCTTGCCCAATTATGGAGTGGAAATGGTACTGGGGGACTGGCAGCCAATTGCAGCAGGCTCCTGTGGTTCAAACTGCAAAGCGCTGACACAAGCCCCCAGCAGCCGGGGGGAAACCACTTCCAGCCACCCTCCGGCTCCTCTTGGCATGTTTCTCTCTGTGCGTGCATGTGGGTGTCTAAATCTGAGAAAAATCACAATTATCTGGGGGAAATCCAAGAGCAAAAAGGAGCCAAATCCTTCGGAAACCTCCCCTTGATCACAGCTCAGCACGCGCAGAGGGTCGGAGAGTAACAGCTGCGTGAGGGCTGCGCGCTGGCTGGCGGAGGCAGAGCGTAAGCTCCGCACCAACCAAACGTGCTGAAAAGGGCGTTGGGAAAAGCGCTCAGTATCTGCTCCTCCAGAGTGCTAACTGGGGTCACGGCGTGATTCTGGGAGCGATGTCGCTGCCGAGCCCGGCGTGGGCTGATTGCTCTTTGTGCAGCAAACAGTTGTGTCTGATCTCCGGCGGATCTTCAGATTCCTGCAGGAAGTCGTCCCTCCCAGCAGAGGTGTCCTTGGGAGAAAAGATGTCTCCGAGGTCTGCAGGAGCTGGATGTCGGCATGTCCGTGTCAGAAGTTAAGGAAGAGCAGTCGGCTGCGGGGTTCTGCCGCTGCCTCCTGCCGTCCCTTCGGCCACGCCACGTGCACGGCACGCGTGGTCGAAATAGGGAGCTCGGCTCTTTTGGTGGGAGCGCAGGGAGAAAATGGCACAAAGAGGAGGAAAGGGGAAAGAAATGGGGGACAAGGAGGCGAGGTGGTGTCAGCACTTGGAAAGTCACAGACTCGGTGCTGGCAGGTCAGGGTGGAGGCAGCGGGGTGGCCTCGTGTCTCCAATTTAGGGGTGGAAAGCGCCAGCCTTAGGGTCCCCTTCCCCTGAACCAACCCACTGCTTCCCCAGCGGCCGTGCAGCCTGATCACAGGAACGCCGTAGCACGTCTTTGAAGCTGGGGAAGAACAACAGCAGCAGCAGAGACGAGGGAAAAAAAGTCCTCGGGAACTCTGCTGTTTCCTGAGATTAGCCTCGCGCTTGCAGAGGCATCCCAGCAGAATCTCCTCCTCGGCCGGGCGCGAGCAGCCCCAGCAGGACGCAGCAGCCTGGGACAGGCAGCTCTGCTCATGGGAACGGCTCCCGGAGCCCGAGAGGGGCTGCTGGCCCCTCCCTGGGCTGCAGCTCGTTAATGACTGGCTGGGGGCGAGACAGACAGATCGCTCGATAAAGATGTAAAGAGGAATAGAGGGTAAATACAGTAATCTCCAGAACTTCCCACCGGGGTGTTAGCACTGAGGTTGTAAATACATTGAAATCAAAGACTCATAAAGCATGCAAATTGCTCTGTGTGCGTTTGTCTGTCTCCTTCCCATGTCTTTGCCCCTCTCCCCCTTCCTCTGAATTTCTATCTTTCTATCTCTCTTGTTTCCATGATCTCTTCTCCTCTCCCGATGAGCCTGTCAGGGCAAGGGAGGGAGTCTTTAAAGACATTTTTGTGGTTCTGGGCAGCAAGTCAAAAAAAATCTGCTTTTTTTTCCCCTGCCACCCTGCCCCCTTCCCCATTCCAGACCAGGGACACGTCACCCCAAACCTACACAGCCATCAAAATAAACATTAATTAAGATATTTTCAGTGATACTCGGTGTCACAAATTACCAGCCCCACAGAAGAAATGCTGCTGTGCAACTACTCATGATGTCAGTTTATCCCTTGTGGCGATGGCTGAGATAAAACATCTTTTCTCTGGTTTCCACTTTCTGCCTCTCGCCCCGTCCTGCTCCGCACCGTGAGCCAGCACTTCCCAGATGTACTTCCCAACACCGCAGATGGGCTGCACAGAAGAAACCTGTGACACACCCTGTAACGGGACGTGGAGCACCGCTCCAGGGAGGCTGTGGGGCTCCACGCTTTGCCTAAGCGAGAGGATTTCATCCCCTTGGTGCTGTGCACGAAACTGGGGCCCTCTCCTGACCTGCGGAGTGGGTGAGGATGGGCTGCAGACTGCAGGGGCAGAGAGATGCAGGGTGCAGGGCTGTAGGGTTGTAGGATTGCAGTGTGCAGGCTGCAGGGCTGCAGGGTTACAGGGCGCAGGCTGCGGGGCTGCAGAGTGGAGGCTGCAGGGATGTCGGTTTACAGGGGAGCAGGGTGCACAGTTTCCAGGTTGCAGGGTGCGGGATGCAGGGAGCAGGTTGCAGGGCTGTAGGACTGTGGGTTGCACGATTGCAGGGATGCAAGCTTACAAGGATGCAGCGTCACAGGGTGCAGGGATGCAGCACACCTGAGCTCACTGCATGGGCTGCAGGGGCTGGAGCCGCTGCGGCAGGGAGCAGCGTGGGCCGCCCGGCGCAGGACGGCCGCCAGCAAGCCGGAGCTGGCAGCACAGGGTGGGGAAGCAGGAAAGGGAGCCCCGCTCCTGCGCCCCGCGGGGAGAGCGCTGCGGCTCTGCAGGAGGGCTCTGAGTACACACAGACTCTCTGGAGCCTCCCATGTAAATCCTGGCAGGGCCCAGCCAGCTCTGAGCTCATTCACGTGAGATCACCGAGTCGGGTGGGTGCACGCCGGGCTTGCTGCTGGGACCCTGCCCCGTCCCAGCCTGGGCTGGAAAGGCGACAACAGCTCACCCAGCCCACCTCCTCCGCACCCTCCCGCTGCGGCAGCGAGGCTCTGTGGCCGCGCACCGCAGCGGGCCAGGCTCCTCCAGCTGGTGGGCAGGAGCCCGTTGCTGTGCCAAGCCCCGGGGGCAGAGCGCAGCAGGTGGCTGGGGTCTGCGTGCCCCAGGAGCAGCGTGGGCTCCTCTGCCCGCAGCGTGCACCCGGCACCCCGCTGCAGCACATGGCCACGAGGCCCCTCACGTTTTCCCCCCGGGCAGGATATGGCCCGAGGTTGCCTTCTGTTCTCCTGCCACCCTCAATCATCTTTCCTTTGGTGTTAAAACCTTGCGGGATATTTGCATGCTGTTGTGACTTCCCTTCGCCATTCCCTGTCCAAAGAAAACAGATCCATGTGTTTTAAAATCTCAGCTTACATACCATTCCTCCAGCTTCTGCTCCTTTTTGGGGCTTTTCCTTCTTTTGGTGGATCAGTGACCTGAAAATGCACTTTCTGTTTTCCCTAGGAGAGGTAGATGAGAACAGCTCCTGCAGCCGGCTCTGGCATAGCTGCATATTAAACCCGGCTCGCTGCCTCCCGCAGCCCTCGCTGAGCCGCCGGCTGCCAGCTCTCCCTGTGACTGTCCCCTCGCCTCCCCCGCCAGGACAAGTTTTTAAGCACTTGCCCCAGATAGATCAGATCAGATTTTTTTTCCATCTAACAATATCATTCAGTTTCCTGTGCATATTTCTGGCCGTTTGGGCTCCTTTCCTGACATGGAAATCCGCAGGGTCCCTCACTCCATGGTACCCTCACGAATTCCTGAGCCGCCCCTCTCCCCTGCCAGGTCATCAGCACGCTGCTTACGGCCCTGCCAGGTCATTAAGGAAGACGGCAGCCAGCGACCCCCACAGCACCCCGCGGTGCCCCTGGCTCCCCGTCCTCTGGCTCCGGCCCCGCAGGCCGTTGTTCAGCGCACGTACCCACCCCACCCCACCCCACCGCCATTCACTCACACCACCCTCCAGCTTAGGGCTGCTCCTGCTCCAGCCGATCTGGGGCATTTTAATTATGTTTTCTACAACAAAAGAGCTAAAAATACCTCCCTGCCACCTCTCACCCACTGACATCACCCTGGGGAAGCAGGGCAGCTCACTCCTGGCAGGGCCCCGCTTCGTTCAGCTCGTGCTTCGCTGGCTTCTGGGCCTCAGCGCCTTCCCCCTCCGATGCTCCTCGCTGTGCGCTTTAGTTGGAGCCGTCGGCCACAAGCAAGGGCCAGAGCCCACGAGCTCTGCTCCTCGGCTGACGTCCCCCTTGCCCAGAGCGCAGCCAAAGGAACGCGTTTGCTCCCAGCGTGTGGGAACGGGGCAATGTTTCTCCTGCCCCATGCGGGATGCCAGCCCGGGAGCAGCAGCCGCTGCTCTGCGCCCAAGCTGCTCGCAGAGGAGAGGGGAGAGCACTGAGTTCAACGTCTCTCACCCATTTCTGAGGCCTCATTAATTTAAGCCAATATTCCTTCCTCCCCAGAGGTCCCGATGAAAGAGAGCAACTCCACGGAAGATGCTGAAGCATTAAGCCTGTGCTCAAGTTCCATTAAAGTGCCTGATTAAAGCGGTGAGTGGCTGCGCTCAGGACAATGCTAAGTGCTTTCCTGAATCAGGTTCCCTGACTTCCCAGCGCCTGCGGCTGCACACTGAGCTCCTGCTTGCTGCCACCATTCTTCCCTGAGCCCCTGGCCGGACCCTTGTTCACTTGCCTTTTGCACATTCTTTTTCTTGCACAGATTCTTTTTTTTTTCATGTTTTTTTAAACCTCAGATCCATGAGTGGCCACTTCTGGAGTGATAAAAATCGTATTCCTTGCCTTTTTTTTTTTTTTTTTTCCAGGCAATTGTAGCTTACAACACCTTAATTATCGCGTCTCTGAAAACTGGTTAAGGATTTTAATACTTCCTTCCCCAGACCATTATGCAGCAGACTGCTCGGCCCCATAAAATGTGCCTTCTGGAACCCCACTGCCCTGCGCTGCTGCGTTTCCCCGCTCGCTCCTCACCCGTCGGGCCGTGGGCCTGCAGCCCCACCTTGCCCCCAGCACCCAGCGGGTGGGAATTGTCCCTGCAGCCCCCACCCGCTGCCCGTGAGGATGGGGCACGGCGCTGAGAAGGCTGCAGGCGGTCGGAGCAAGTTTTCGGCTGGAATATGGGCTTTTAATTTAAATCATCTTGCACAGCTCGCGACTATATTGCGTCATTTTAATCAGCCGGCACATCTGCAGAAGGTGCAAGTTTCCAGGAGTCTGAGCACCGGCATGATGGCACAAATCACCGTGAGGGAAAATCCTTGACATCACCTTCATTTCTGAATTTGATCCTCTGGTTTAGCCGGGTAACGTAGGCTTTCTGGCACCCGTTCTGCCTGGCTGTTTGCTATTTAATAGGCACGGGGCTTGTCAGAAATCTCCATGCATCCGGTGTGCTGCTATTTCACAACTCCGCGTGTTCTTGAAGCAGGGCTGGATCAGCTGTGG
The DNA here is from genome assembly GCA_013399715.1 of Alectura lathami. Taxonomy (NCBI): domain Eukaryota; kingdom Metazoa; phylum Chordata; class Aves; order Galliformes; family Megapodiidae; genus Alectura; species Alectura lathami. The sequence goes on along the minus strand of VXAV01007761.1, from coordinate 119,590 downwards.
ATTTCGGCCCCCGCTCACCTGCTCCCAGCTGCACAGCCCGCACCGCCCGCTGGCTCCGCTTCGGCACGGGGCGGGGGGGCCGCGAGGCGCTTGGGGATACGTGTGCCGCACGAGTTCGGCTGTGTGAGCTCTCACGTGTTCTGTTGCAGAAAATAGTTTGGGGGAAAGTCTGCCAGGTCCCACCGTGCCCAGGCCTGTGGGACAAGCGGAGCCGATTCCCTGCCGGTTTGTATTTAGGTGAGTTTTAAATAACTCAAACCCACTTCCCTGGGGGAGGCATCCCGCGGCCGAACAGATTTCAGCGCTGAGCAGTTTCTCCTGGTGCTCAGCCTAAATTTTCCTTTTCTCTGTTTTATCCCATTACTCTTCTGCTATACGATGTCTCAGGTAATTTAAATATGAAGTGGCTGTGGAATACATCTCGTGATGCAGATCATCACTTGATGAGGGTGTGATGGTACACAACAAGAAACCGCCAGGCACGGGGTGCTGGGAGGGGGCAGCGAGCTGCAGGAAAGGATCAGACCGAGGGGGTCAAATAACTCGCTTGTGCCTTGTATAATGAAACATTCGGGGAATTAAAGAGGGGCAGGGGGGTGTGAATCCCCCCAGAAATTTTTTATCGTTTTAAATTATGCTTAAAGGCAGAGGGGAGATGGAAGATGAGAAGCTGGGTGCGCATGCAGGAAAGCGAGGGAGAAGGGGGACAAGCACACACGCCAGAGGGGACGGTGCAGAGGGAGCCCTGATGTGCGCGATGCTGCAGCACAGGGCGAGCCCCAGGCGCCCGCAGAACGCAGCAATGGGGCCATGCCCCTCCTCCTCTCCGTGAGCCGTGACCCTGGGGGAGCTCCAGGTCTGCGGCCCGGGGACCCCCCGGCTGCAGTGGGAGCCTCCCATGGTGCAGCGGCCCTGCAGAGCGCGAGCTGAGGTCCCTGGAGCTCACGACACCAGTGACACTGGTGACACCGGTGACACCGGTGACACCCAACACGCCAGCAGCTGTCACCGCATGGGACACGAGAGGCAGCGAGCGGAGCCCTCGGCTGCCGGAGCCGGGGGCCGCGTGCCGCATCCCGGTCTGCTCGCCGTGTGTTGGTGTCTGTGCCACGGAGGAATGCCTCGCAGCTGGGCCCGGGTCTGGGCCGCACGTGTGTTTATGTTTGTCCCCACGACTGCGTGCCCGTACGTGCCCTCGGCATGGGATCTGACAGGCGCCGCTTGCCCCCGTGGGTGCCACGTGAGCCCTGCTGGCAGGTAGGAGGGCTCAGGCCAGCACAGCGCGAGCGCTGGGGTCTCTGTCTGCCATGGCAAAGGGGGGGGGGGGGGCTTCAGCCATCGCCCCTAGCAGGTGCGCCTGAGCTCTGCGTGATTTCTGCCTGTGTGTGCTCTCTGTGCACTTTCCACGCACACACACTCTCTCCATGCACACACTCTCCATGCCTGCTCCCTCCCTTCTGCCCGTGAGCTGAGTGCGGCTCACGCCTGGGGCTCCAGCTCGTTCTTTGGTTCAGCGTTAGCCTCCAGACCCAAGTTTTAGCTCAGGGCATTTTCTGCCCCTGGGGAGGAGCGGCTGGGGTGAGGCTCTGCACGTGGCCGGGGTGCAGTGGAGCTGGGGCAGCCCTGCTAACCCTGGGAGCGCTCTGGGGAAGGAGGAAGGCGGAAAAAAGGGAAGGGAGTGCCGAAGTCCCATCGTTTATGGGGCTGGCAAGTGGGGATGGGCCAGGCAACAGCTTCGGGGCAATGTCTCTCCCACTCCCAGCTCCTTGTCAAAGCGTGAGGAGAGCTCGCAGAGCCTAGGATTTTTGGAGAAGGATGGGTTGTCATTGCCCCCCCTGCACCTGCCCGGCTAGTGCTCGCCCTGGCAACTGCTTTGCAATCCTTGCCTCCGCCCGCTCCAAAATAGCAAGCCCCCCCTCCTGCCGCCTGCCTGCTCGCAGCCCTTCAGTTCCACTGGTTTCTCTGGATACCAGGAGTCACCAGCTGAGAACCATTCCTCAATCAGTTCACTGGTTTTCAGGAATTAATTCCGAGCAATCAGCCTTGTTTGGCATCACACAGTTCCTTGCTCGGTCTAGGCTGGAGAAGCAGGATTTTTGTGTCTGGCTTTAACTGGCTGGCTGCTCTGTTCTCCGTGGCCAGGGTGGCCCTGGAGAGGTGTTTTCCTGCTCTCGCAGCCCGGCGTCCATCCCTCCATGGCAGTGGGCTGCAAGGAGCAGAGCTCCTCCCTGAGCCTTGCTGCCTTTCCCACGCCAGAAGTGTTCGATTTTCCTTGTGTCCATTTGTCCACTGAGAAATTCCAGCACGGGAAGAAACGATACAACCGTGAGGTTAAACTGGATATTTGCACAGCACGTAAGCATACAGCAATCCTGGTGTGTCAGGTATGTACATACCATTTAAATCCATGATAAAGAGGCACCGGGTGACCTTTGGATGCCTGCTGTTGACATTGCCTATCTTAAACTTGTAATGAGTACCCACAACAGCCGGCGCTCACGCTGGCCAGGGCGATCGCCCTCGCCCGGCTTTGTTTCCCTTCATTCTCAGGATGCACCAGCGCTGATTAGCACCAGGCTGGTCTCCGCTGGTTTGGTCTGAGGTGGGAGAGACCTCAGCGATGCAGAGACAGCGCAGCGTGCCAGCCGTGGTTGTAAGGATCCCAGGCCTTGCTTCCCTTGAAAAACACCAGCGTGAAACCTGCACGCCGAAGGCCTTTCTTTGTGTGTTACAGGTCTGCGCTTGGGCGCAGCGCCAGCAACATTTGCCACGGAGGGACAAAGGTGGCACTGCGCTGTGCTGTGCCACACGCCCTGCGGGGTGGCTGGTGGGGACCGCGGGGGTGGGCGGGTGCCAGCTCCCCAGCGCAGGGGGCGAGCAGCTCCCGAAGTCCTCTCGCTTCGTTTCCTCCCTGTCTGTCGCGATCCTTTCGGCGCAGGGGAAGCGTGAGAACGCCACCCTCCCGCTCCAGAATTCCTCGGCTCCCCATCTCCCACCTGAGCCGTTGTGCTGTGAGAGCAGGCGTCGCCATGGCAACTGATCGTGATGTCATCTGCGGAGATTATTGGGCAGGAACACCTAGGGCTGCTGGCCAGCTGGCCGCGGTGGGCTCCTCCTGGCCCCCATCCCGAGCGCTGCGACGGGACCAGCAGCACAAGGGCCCGCGGCCCGCGGCCGCTCGGGGAGCCCCCCGCCATGAGGGGCCGGGGGGCGCTGGGGCTGCGGAGCCTTGTCTGGCAGATCTGCTGGGGACGTGCCCGCTCTCCGCCTCGCGCTCTGTTTTCTGACGGGAAGCAGCGATGGGAGACGCGGCAGGGAAGTCACTGACGCTCTAATGCAGTTTTCAATTCCCCAGCCAGCTTTCTTGGAATAATTACCTTTGTTGCAATATAACTCATTATGGTAGGCTTTAAATCCTCCCACCTAAAATGAAAATGATTATTTTTTTTCCTCCTTCCTCGATTTTTTTTTTTGGTCTCTTTTGAATTAAGGTGTCATTGGAAAAGCAATTGATAGACTCATTCATTTAGTTTAAATCAAACTGACAATTGTCTTCAGGACTCTAACGCGCTCTAAAATGCCCAGCGTAACCTAATTTATGCAGCCAGGGAATGGCTCGGAGAAGGCCATGCTACACACTCGCGCTTTCAGGAAAGCATCTGCACAGCTTCAATTTAACAACACATTTCATTCCAGATTTTAATTTCTTTTTAAACACAGAAACTGAGTCAGCCTCGATCTAAATTTGATGGCAAGGCAGTGTCATGTCAGATGCTGGAGAAAAAAAAGTACGCAGGTAGCCAAACGAAAAAGAAAAATGGAAAAGTAATGGAAAAAATTACTGAATGTATCTGAGGTTGTTGCAAAACAAGGGACTTTTAGATTTTCGTAATAGAAAACGATCCGACTCTGGAGTATTTTCGAACACTTTGCAATAGAAATTGCACCGGCTCTGATGGAGAGTTCCCAAGTGCTTTGCTGAAATTTTGAATGAAAATTCATTTCACATTCCTCATCGTTAGATGCAGTTACCTCCCACCTCATGACACAGCTAAAAAAAGCAACCCCAAACCTTAGAAAGTTTCTACAAAAAAAAAAAAAAAAAAAAAAAAAGAAAAAGGAGCAGTCAGACAGGGATGCTCTCACTTGCAAATCCCAGTGCTTTCTCTCTATCCCCACCGCTTGTGTGGGGACAAATCCCTTTTGGCGCGGCCAATTTATCCCGCATTTAAGCGACAATAAGCCTAAACCGAAGCCCTTTCACATTCAAAGCGGAGCAACGCCCCAGCCCCCCCTTTTTTCCCCCAACCCCCCCAGGAGTTCGGAGGCACCGCCTTGAATATTCCGCGGGGCGTGGGAAGCGCACGGCAAATCT
>VXAV01007761.1:68767-108389 GCA_013399715.1 Alectura lathami | reverse complement strand
AGCTCTCTGGTGCGCGGAGCCTGGCCGGGGCTCTGGGGGGGGGGGCGGCTGCCGGCGCACCCCGCTGCAGCCGCGCGGGCAGCATATGGAAAGGATCTGGGTGTAATATCCCGAGCTGCAGAACAGCTTTGCTGAAGAGGCCACTTCAGCAGGGGACGCGGTGTGGTTAGTCCTCCCGGCTGACACATCCCAGGCCTTCCTCAGACTTGAAAGAGCTGGAGCTCGCCTTTGAATCGGAGGATTTATAGCCCTTTTAGGCCTCTCCAATAAAAGCACAGCTCCCTCCTCAGACAGAGCCCACCGTCTCCCTCCTCCAGGCTCATTATCCCGGGGATTTGTGTTGCTCGCTCTCGCTCTGTTGTTCGCTCCCGCTGCTCTCCTCAGATGTGCGGACGAGGGCTCGGGAGCACAAAGCGGAGCCAGGGGAGCTGCAGGTCCCAGCCGCGCTGCCAGGATGCGGCCGTGGGGAGGGACACAGGGCTTGGGGCTGCTGGTGGCTGCGGGATGTGGGGAGAGCACCGGGCGCGCCTCGCGCGTGCGCCCCGTCCCTGCCGTCCCGGTGCACGTGGGTACTTAAGCATCCGTAGCCCCACAGATCACGTCTGTTTTACACAGGCACGTCAAGCCTCGAACTGTTTAAAGAGAGGCTTAGGAAAAAGTCCAGAGAAACGACATAATAATTATTGTATTACAAATTGTTTCCTTTAATGGGCCCTGTCGGATCGCTCCGTCTGCTAAACACATCGTGCCCTCCCCCGGCCCCCAGCCCCTGCCGCCCCGCGCTCTGCAGCCTTTTTCCACTCGCACAGCCTTTGCTTACAGACCGAGCCCCTCTGGAAAATTCCTGCAGCCCAGGGCCGGGGGCTGCCGGAGCTGGGGGCTTGACCGTAGGATGAAGGGGGGCAGGGTGTTGCCGTCCTCGAGGCGAGGTCCCCAGCAGGGATCCCCTTCCCGCCGGGCTGCCGGTGGCCCCTGCCCCTTCCTTGGGCAGCTCTGGGGCCAGAGTCTCGCCCCGTGCCACGCTCCGTGTCCCAGGGGCTGCAGGGCCAGCGGTGCCCTTGGTGGATGTTTTGCTGAGCCCGGGATGCTCACAGCTCCCACGGGGACATGGGATGGACCCGGCCGGTGTTGGCACTGTGGGGTGCAAGGAGAGGAGCCGCAAGCGGCGGCGTGAATTTTTTCGTTGCCCCCAAAGAATCGATGTGTTGGAATCGAGCAGCAGGTTACATTTCTTCAGCGCGGAGCAGCAAATATGTTTTAAATTTGGCAGCCGGCAGCGGAGAGCGGGTGGGAGAAATTTTCCAGGTATTGCGTTACACTTTCCCCTAAAAGGGCTCTGCTTTGGTGCTCAGGATTAAAGGGAGGGGGCAGCCCTTGGCACGGGGAGGGGGGACCGTCCCTCTTGGGGTGGGCTCTGTGTCCCTGCGGGCTGCGCTTTGGGCCCCCCCAACCCCTCCCCGGGGGCAGGGGAGCGCTGCGGGGCCCGGGATTAATTCTGGGCTTCCTCCCTCTGGGCGTGATGGGAAATTTCCACCTGGTGCTGCCCCCCCTGGCGCGGGCACCGCCCGGCTTCTCTGGCTCGGCCGGTGTTGTGATTTGCCCTAATCTCCTGCTCTGATGTATTTAATAAACGCTTCGTGCAAGAGCGAGCCTGGAATTCACTCCACGCACGGAACTGGGGCTTGGCCAATTAGTCAATTATTTTTAAGAAATCAAAAAAAAAAAAAAAAGGGAAAAAAAAATCATGAAAAAAAAATGTCTTGAGGTGGTGGAGGCTTGGCTGCTAGCGGTGCTCAGCAGGACTGCATGTGCTCTGTGCTGGTCCCCCTGCACCTGGCTGTCCCCCAGTGTCCCCTGGCAGCCCTGCGGACGGTCCCTGCGCGTTGCGGTGGCACGGGCTGTCCCCTCCGGGGGTGGCCGTGCCCCACTGTTCCCAGCTTCCTTCGCAGCGGGGTGAGGAGGAGGAGGTGGCTCACCAGGGGTGGGAGGGCGCAGAGCTCTGTCCCCCACTGCTGCAGGGGCCGAAGCCCCGTCCTGCTCCTGGCCGGGGAGAGTGGGGCCTGCCTGGGTTAGGGTTTCAGGAAGCCGCTTGGAGGTGCGAAGAGCCGAAGGCGGCTGGAATTTCCCCTTCAGCTGTGTTTGTTTTTCAACCCGTGTTATTCTTGCTCGGCGTAAACTCTGCGGAGACGCGTCCCGGGTGCGCGCACCCCGCAGCGCTGACGGGTAGAGGGGCACAGCGCTGGTGGCTGCGAGTGCGTTGGGTCCTGGGGGTTTTCCCCTTGGGTCAGCCAGGGACGCGGCCCAGGGCTGCTCCTCTGGGTGCCTTTGTGACGTTAAACATTGGTCCCAAAAGAGATGGGGAGGGCAGGGAGCCTGGCAGTGGTGGGAGCAGCTGGTGCCCTCCCAGGGACTGGCTCCGGTGACAGTCCCGGATGACAGGGACAGTACTGCGGTGCCCGTGGGAGCTGTGCGCGGGGCAGGGGGCTCCCACGTGAGCCCCTTCCGGAGGAGCGGCTCCAGGTACCGGGGAGGTTTAGCGCTTGATGGAGCTTTTGATCTCTGCCCTGACTTGGTTAGCGATGGGAGCTGCTTCCCTAATTACCCTTTTATGTAGGGCTGTTGGGGTTGTTTATGCTTATCCCGTCTCTCTCAGGTTTAAAAAAAAAGAAAAAAAATTAATAAAAAAGCTCCTGCCAGGGCGTGTGCAGGGTGGGGGAGCGCAGCGTGCTTTCCCATACTGCGCTGGAATCCTGGAGCACTGTTCATATAGCCCTGGGTGTTCCCACCCACGGCAGGCAGTTTCATGCTCCTGCCCCGGTTTCATAACATCCAGGAGAGGCACGAAAGTTTTCCAGCACTGCCTCCCTTTGTAGTGCTGCGAGCAAAGGCGGCGCTGGGTGCCCCGTCCGGCAGCGGGGCTGCCCTGTGCCGTGATGCTCCAGCTCTGCGGAGCTTCTTGCCCTGTTCCTCCTGCTCGGGGAGCAGATGCTGGTCCCCGGGGTGGGGGACGCGCAGCGGGGACTGGGCTGTTTGCTTGGTGGAGGTGAGGGCTGTCTGTCCAGGAGAAGCCCTTTGCCTCTCCCTCGTTTCTCCTTTGGGGTGGAGGTGCACGGGCCCTGCTGCAGAGCTGCTGGAGTTTCTCCCTCTCTGTGCAGCGGTCTGAGGTTCCTGGGACTTCAGGCTGGCAGGCAGAACGTTAACGTGTTGGGGCTTTGTACCAGCACAGAGCAACTCCCGTTTTCCCCCCCGAGGAGCCGTCCTCCTGCAGGCACCCTGCTCCGCAGTGCACCCGGTTCTCCCAGCGTCCCTGCACCCAGCATCTGCAAAGCCGCTGTTCTGCGGGGTGGCGGGGGGAGTCTCTTTCCTGGTTTACTAAAGATGAAGAGATCTGTTGATAGCACAAACGGGTTCTGTGCAGCAGGGTGGAGAGAGGGTGACAGATAGTGAGGCGGTGGGCTAATTGCTTCCAGATGCTCCCTGCGCGGTGCCGTGGGTGTTCCGCCGCGCTGCCAGCCCCACTGAGGAGCGTGCCGGGACGTCGGGCTGGCCCTGGTGGTTTGCACTGAGGTGGAGTGGGGCGGCCCTGGGTCCCTCGCTGGGCTTGGGGCAGTTCTACGTGGGCGTGGGGCTGCTGCTGATTCCGTGAAGGCCCGAGCTGGGCTCCGCGGAGGGTGTCGAGTGCTGCGGGACGCTGCGAGGCGCGGAGCTGGCAGCGCTCGCTGCGTTGTGCTCGCCTCGCCTGCTCCCGCCGCCCCGGGACGTTTGTGCTGCGTTTTTTGGCATCCGGGCTTTTGTGTCGAGAGCAGCGTCGCGAGCAGTGCTATTAATGATTATTTATTGGTTCTTAATGCCAAGTAATGTAAACATCTGGCTATGCAGCGCAAATGTGCGGTGCGGTGGGACGCGGGCTTATCTCCAGCATTCAGCCAGGCTTTAAGCGCTTCATGAATTAGTCAGGGAAGGAAGCGTTGCCGTACAAATGGGGGTGGCTTGGATAAACTTTCCTCAAGGTAGAGATTCTTAAACTACTCCGCTGCTGACCTCCTTGTTAATTACCGCTTTGCAGCACCAGGAGTATCAGCTGCAAGGCAGGAATGCAGCGATGCTATCCGCTGCTCAGCCCTGTGCGAGGAAAATGCCTTCCCCTTGCGCCCGTCTCCGCGTACGGACGGAGCGCTGCTGCGCTGCTTCCCCGCGCCTGGCAAACGGGAGCCTCGGCTCCTCGGACCCCATTTCGAGGCTGCGGTTCTGACCCTGGGTTGCACCAGCGCTGGGTATTGGTGCGGGTTTTTTTCAGGGTGAGTGCAGCCTGGTGATAAAGGTGCTGGGGGAGAAAAGGGAGCAGAACGGCTTGGCTCGTGTTGTGGCTGGTGGGCACAGGCTCTGCTTCGCTGCCGTGTTCCCTGCTCTCAGCCCCAGGCAAAGCCAGGTTGGAAGGAGAAAGTAAATTTCTCTCCGTTCACATTTTCCTACTCCTGTGCTTTCTGTGGCGCTTCTGAAGGTGAGAGTTGAGTCACTTTGCCTTGTCCAAGCTCAGCAGTTCCAGATCATCCCCAGAGAGCTTCTGAAGCTGTGCAGGGAGAAATAACGCTCGGGGTTAAAAATAGGCACTTGACAATAGGCAGGAAGGACTGGAAAAGCTCTGTGCTGCGGGAGGTGGACGGGAGCTGGGCGAGAGGCATCTGGATTACGCTGCGCTGCCAGAGCTCGGCCTTAATGGTTTCAGACCGGAGTTGAAGCTCGTTTGCGCTTGTCGTAACCTGAAGCGAGTTTCGCTCTTAGGTTTGGACATCGCTCAGCCTGGGAAAAGTGCCCCTTCTGCTTAGGGTCTCCCCGAAGTTCCCTTTCCCTGCTGCTGTGGATGCTGTGGATGCTGTGCCATGCGTCTTGCTGGCCTGGGAGAAAAGTTCATTAAACCCTGATTGAAGGGGGGCAGGTGGGGAACAGCTTCCCCCGCCCATCAGCAAAGGGAAACCTGGCACTGGAAGGGGACGCACCAGTTCCTCTGTGTTTTTAACCCCTGGTGTGGGGAGCGGGGACCTGAATCCAGCACCTCGTGCATTTCCTTGGGGCTGGGGATGGCAGGAAGACTGCGTCGGGCGGCACGGGCACGAGCAGCTCCCTACAAGGTGCAGGACTGCTAATTGCAAACCCATCGCCCGGGGCTTTTGTTAAAGCTCATTAAAACCATCTGTGGTTACCGGAGCCTGACCAGAAAGCCAGAGCGGCGGGGGAGGCCGGGGCAGCCCGGTCCCCGAGGATGAGGATGGGGCCGGGGCCAGCGCCGTGCCCCGGGGCGGCCGCCAAGCAGCGGGCAGGCTCCTGCCCCGCACGGATGCTGGAGCGCGACCAGCAGCGATTCCGGCTTCTCGCTTAGTTTAAAGCTTCATTCTTCCTGTCCTGTTTCTTTCCCTTTGGCAGCTTTCTCGGCCTTCTCCGCCGCGCGAGGTGCTGCGAATGCTGCGCGAACAATAGGGCCGCGAGGTGGGCTGGGGGGTGGAAGGAGATGAAAGGGGAAAAGTAAAATTGAAGCATGTCTGGAGGCGCATTTTGATGTAAATGGGACTTTTTGATGGACTTTGAGAGACACCAGCAGAAAGGGCACTGGCCCCCTTCAGCCTGCAGAGCTCCGGGCCCTTTATGTGGTCGGGAAAGGGCACTTTTTGATCACGGTGACACTTTGTTGGGTGCACCTACAATCAGCCAGTGTTCCTCCCGACCTCGTTGCTGCCTGTGCCCCTGCGAGGGGCAGCCCCACGTGCCCGGCGGGCGGGCGGCAGTGCGATGGGACTGGTCACACCTCGCAGGGACAAACCTGTGGTCATCCTTCTCCTCTGCCCCTGGGAGCGGAGCAGGATTTAAGACTTGGTTTGGCAAGAGAGGGACTGGGTGCTGGGCGCAGCATCCTCGCCCACCGCTGCTCGAAGGAAGCAAACAGCTGGAGAGTCCCATCCGAACTGGGAGAACGGCCGCTGAAGCCCTGGCGATGGCTGCGTGCAGCCAGGGGGGCTCGGTCGTGTCCTGGCCGCGCTCCGAGCGGCTCCCGCGGTCCTGCCCTGCTCCGGGGGCTGGACCCAGCTGCTGCCATCCTTTTGATCCCGCCCGGTCCCAGCCCTTGTCCTTGGCACCATCTCAGCAGCTCTCCAGAGCTGGTGGAGATGCGGCGTTGTCTGTTGTGAGTCATCTGTCTTCCTTTCTGCTGCCTTTTTTTTTTTTTTTTTGTTCTTTCCCTTTTCCCTTCTCCCTTGATTAAAAGGAAGCAGCAGGTTCATCCAGTAAGCCGCGCACAGCAAGTACACGGCGTTGGCTGTGAAAGGCACCTCCATCCCACCCGGCACGCTGCTGGGGGGCGGCGGCCCCCTCCTGTCAGCTCCCCACGTGTGCCGTGGGTAACCTTGCGAAGGCAGCAGGAGGAGAAACGAGGACAGGGCTGCTCGCGGGGAGGCAGGGAGGGGGCAGGCTGGGAGAGACGCAGGAAGGTCAGGCAGCTCTGGCGGCGGCGTTGGCGCTGTCTCGAGCGAGCTCGATGGCGGGGGACTACGCGTCGCGTCTGGGCCGCGCTGTCGGAGCTGAGCGCCGTGGATTTTGGCCCTGTGCACTGTTGTCCTGTATCGTGGTGCTTTGTCATCCCGTGGCCTCCCAGGGGGCCTAGGGGAGAGCTGGGGAGAGACTCCTGAGGAGGGCATGTTGCGATAGGACAAGGGGTAATGGCTGTAAACTGGAAGAGAGGAGATTTAGGCTAGGTATTACTATTATTATTCCCACCTGGGCTGGTGGGAGGTGTCCCTGCCCATGGCAGGGGGTTGGAACGAGATGGTCTTTAAGGTTCCTTCCCACCCAAACCGTTCTGTGATTCCATGACTTGGAAGCGCTTGGAGCTCTCCGTGGGCTGGGGTCCTTCCCATGCTGCCCCCAGCTCCGTGCCGCTGCGTGCGGGGCCGTGCTCGTCTCGCCGATGCCGCTGTCGTTGTGCGCGGAGCCGTCAGCAGCCTGGAAATTTACTGCTGGTGTAAAACCGTCAGAAATGACCCGTTGGTAACAGGCAGCAAAAACTGCAGGGCAACTGCAGGCAAACTTCTTTCTTCCTCTGACAAGCTTCTGAGTCAGTCCTTTAATCTCTAATCTAGGTTTACGGTCATCTTTATTGAAATGCTGGGCTCCGTGGAAAGCTGACATGTATGACCATCATAAAACAGGAGTTATGGGAGCCCAGAATTGCCTTGATGGTCCAAGTGTCTGCAGGAAGCGTTTTTAAAATCTGTAATCGGGATTTATTGGCGTTTGTGGCTGAAACTGTCAGTAGAAAATAAAATAATCAGCCTGGGAGGTTTTTTTTTTCCCCTTCTCTTTGCCGCCTGACTCCCGTCCTACACATCCCTGCGTGCGCACGGTGCCTCGGGGCCACCCTGGCTCTGCTGCGGGGCCAGGCAGGACCGTTGCCACCCAGGCTGGCTGTTTGCAGCTGGCTCCAGCAGCAGCAGGGCCAGCGCCTGAGGCCAGCGGTGGGTTTCTCCAGAAGACAACGGGTTGGTGTCAGGGCTCTGGGAGGGAGCACGCTGCGCTCTGGGTGCCTCGAGCCGTGCTCCGTCGCCCTCCCTGCTTGTGTGTGGGTTCTCAATGGCACGAGCGTGCACGCAGCTGCTGGTGCTGGCAGCTGTACCCCTGCATGATGCAAAGGGAAACTGCAGTGTGTGAAGGAACTTGGTGCTGGTTCTCTTTCTGTTTTTTTTTTTTTTTTTTTTTTTTTTTTTTTTTTTTTTTTTTTTTAATTTTTGGGGTAGACCAAGCTGACCCAACTTTTTCCCCCATGTGTTTTCTCAGCCTTGGGTCACTCCCGTACCCCGGGGCTGCGGGCAGTGTTGCTCTCCCCAGTGCCTGCTGGTTCCATGCTCGCCTGTGCACCGTTGGCGCTGGGTCTGTCCCACGCTCTCGGGTCCAGATGGGTTGCTCCGAGCTGGCTGCGGGCACCTTCCCGGATTCCAGTTCCCTCCCTCTCACCTTCAGGGGCACCTCCTCTCGGGACTGATGAGCAGTGGCGTTCTGCTTGCCTCCAGGTGACGCGTACCATGTGCTGGGGTCCCTGGCACCCACCAGCAGCCCCGTGCCCGCTGCAGCCGTGCCCTGCCGGTGCCCACGTTCCGCTCGGGGCGCGTTGGGTGGGTGCCGTGCTCGAGGCAGTGCTTGCACGCGGTCGCCTCTGTCAGCTGAACGTGTCGTTTCGTTGTGGGGTGGTGTCAGGTTTGTCAAACAGAGCTATTCTTTGTGAAGAGGTGTGGGCTGCAATTAATTGGCACGCGTGCAAATCTGCGTTGAAAGGTTTGCTTGAGACTGAAACATGCTTATAATTTTTTTTTCCACGTGGAAGCTGATGATTTCCCTGAAGGCCTTCCCCTGCTCTGCCCTGGAATTCAGAGCGCAGCAGTGCAGCGGGACTGGGGGCTTTGTGCCCCTTTAGTTTAACAAATATCTTCTTCAATGGAAAACTTTTTTTTTTTAATTTCTCATTATCATCACCCTTAATCATGTGGGGCGACTTCTGAAAGTACTTTTTTAAATGCCAATTTTTATCCAGGTTTTAAAATTGAAATTCATCTTTTATCCAAAGGCAGGATATAAATGACTCTACTAAAATTAGATTAATCCTAATAAGAATGTCAGTTATCATTTCTGAATACATTACTTTTTTTTGAAATTTTACATGCCTCTTTAGCTATAATTGCTGGTGTAATTTCTTACATAGACATAGTCTGTCCTCACGGTTGACAGAAATACTTAATGCAATGTCGACACCGCGGTGAGTTCTAAATTAGCGCATTGCACTCGTTGCAGACGTTTTGAACTTTCTCCTTAATAAGCTAAAAAAAAAAAAAAAAAAAACCTCAAGTGCCAAACAAGATTAAACTGCACTCGGGCAGGGAGATGAGAGGGAGCTGGATGCGACCACAGCGTCGAGCATCGCTGTGCACCCGGCCAGGCCGAGCCAGCACCAGCTACAAGCTCTGCCTGGTGCTGGCCGTCTCGCGCCGGGGTGTGCGGGACCTCTCCTTGCTTGCTGGAGGGTGGGGAGGTGCTGCAGGGCACGCTGGCGCTGGGTGACCGCGGCGGTGCGGAGCCTTGGCGTGCTGGGGTGGGTGGGCTTCGTGGGGATCTCCTCGGTGCGCGTTTTTGCTGGCTTCCTGGCAGAAATCACGTTCAGCTCTGAGCACGTTGCGGGGTTTGTGGGGGAGAATTTGGTGGGGTCTGGTAGCGTAGGGCTAGGAGCTGCTCCAGCAACACCTACGCTTGGTGTGTTGTGTAACGCGTGGTAACTACAGCCCCTTTCCTGCTGGGTGTCCTAAAATGCCCGCTGCCCTTGCGCAGCAATGACTGCCTGCTGCAATACAGCCGGGCAGGGGGCTCTGCTCTCTGCCGAATGGCGTTGGTGGGAGCACTGTGTGCGCGGCAAGGGCGGGGCTGGCAGCACCGGTGGTGGCATCGTGGGGACGTGTCCCCAGCCTGGTGGCCCTAGCGGCTGGCTAGCGGGATGCTGGGGCACAGCTCCGGGGAATCCAATCTGGCCGTGAAACTGCAGGGGGAGGAAGTGGTTGGGGGGAACTCTGGTCTCCTGCGGCATCTCGTCAGCTTTCTTCCATGCGTGTGGGTGGCAAGCTGGAGGTTTTTTGTCTCTGGGGTGGGGATTGTGAATGCTCCCCATCCGCAGGCTCTGCCGGCAATTGGAAACGGCTGGCGCGGGAGCGGCGCGAGGGTGGCCGGGGAGCGGGGAGAGCCGGTGGCTGGGGTGGCTCTGCCCTGCTCCTCCTCCTTGCCAGCGCTGGTTTATTTTTAGGCTTCAAACCAGAGCCACAGGACATGCTGACCCCAGGCATGGGGCTGTTCCTGCTCACAGTCCCCATGACCCTCTCCTGGGTGTCTTGGGGATGGTGGGTGGCCGTGTTGGCCATCCTGCTGGGACCCCTGCGGGGCTTCCCCAGCAGCTCTTTTGCTTGCTGCCATTCGTGCTCTTGCCAGGTGCCAGAACATCCCTTCCCCGGGCTGAGCTAAGGTCCTGCACAGGGGCTGGGCAGTGGGATGTCTCCAGGGTAATTCTGGTGCTGGCCAGCAATTTCAGGGGAGTCGTGGGGAATGCTGGTGGGCTGAGACCATAAAGAAAAGCTCTCCAGGAGGTAGGCAATTTTTCTCTCCCTGCCCTATCACCTTAAAGCAAATAGCAGAAGGCTCTGCCAAAGGGAGCTGCTGGCTTTTAGCTCCTTTGCTATTTGCCTAGCGATGTGGAGGAAAGGCCAGCCAGCGGGGTGAGATTTGCAATCCTTCCCAGCGTGCCTGGGCTAACTCCGCAGCAAAAGGGCAGCGGGCAATTGAAGCCCTCCTTAGGCTGGGCTTGGCTGTGAGGTGGCACAGGCTGGCCCTGATGGGTGCTGGCCGCACTGGGCGCTGGGGTTTCGTAGAAGTCAGCGCTTGGGACTAGCCTGAGACCAGCGAACTCATTTCCCTTCTGCAGCCACAAATCCTGCCTTAGAGATGGGCATGCTGGCCTGCAGCGTGACCGGTTGTTGGGGTAGGAGGAAGTCTACGGAGCTCCTAATGACACGTCTGGAGAGCTGATATTTGTGGCGTTGGTCTCGCTAAGGAAAGGGTTGCTGCTGGGCTGGGGTGAGATGTCTTTGGCGTGTTGTTAGAAGTCCCTCTCCACAAGATGCTGCTTTGCTGGTGAAGGAGGAATTCTTGCAGTGATGCATGTAACCGAGCTGCTGCAAAGCAGGCAGCGTAGGGACTCTCAGAATGGTTTGGGTTGGCTGGGACCTTTACGATCACGTAGTCCAGCACGTCCCTAGGTCATGCTTGCTGCTGCTCTCCTCTGGTCTGCGGGCTGGAGAGCCGGGCTTGGCTCTGATAAACTGCAGAGCTTGGAGCCGTTGGCTGTGTGTGCCCCAGCCCTGGGTGCAGGGCTCCATGCCACCCGCTGGGTCTGCGCGATGTCCCCGGGGAAGGGCGAGACCTTCGGGTCTGGCAGCCGCTCTGACACCGGAGAAAGGAATGGGCTTTCTTGTTCCTCTCTGGCTTCTCATATTCCCCAAAGGAGGTTGTACATTTTATTAAAGTTCAGCCATACGTGCATCTAGCCTAAAAATAAAAGCGAGTACGCCGCCAGATCTCTTTCAGCGAGGGGCGAGGTTTCAGCCTGACGCGGCTGTGTTGTGCTGGCTCTGCTGTGTGGCTGTCCTGCCTCACTTTGCTGGGACATTGGAGGGCTTGGGGGGGCTCCTGGCCCCTTCTCTGCTGAACCCCTGGGGCAGGTATACTTTCTCTTGTAGCTATACTGTAAAGGGAGGGCTTTTGCATCTCAACAGGAGCTCCTGGAGGAAGGGAAGGAACATGGGCAGCCCTTGGAGGGGTTTTAGGGAGAAAGGGGCCGTTTTCTCCCCTGCTGAGTGATTTTCAGGAACGCAGCCCGAGGCAGAGGCTGGATTTACACTTTCTTGTGGAACTGGCTCACCAGTCCTTGGTGATCTCTACATTTTGTGCGCATGAGGACAAGAGAGGGGGGAAAAAAATCTTTTGAGCTCTTATGACTCATCTTTAGCTTTTTGTCCTAGACCCATCCAAAACAGCCTGTGGTGTGGGGTTGAAAGTCCTGCACAGCCAAGTATAGCGTGAAGATTACAGGGCTGAGTCAGAGGGCAGGAATATTGTGTGACCTGGTTACCGGGGCAGTTATTACACGGCCGGAGCGGACGGTCGTTATGGTTATCGTATGCATGCATTTCGTTATGAAGGAGTGGTTAAGAAAGTCAGAATAAGTTCTAACACGGGCTCTAGTCGAGCCAGTTCCCGGTAATGACATGAGGGCTTGGAGAGACGGTGATTTGCAGCTGCCTGGGAAGATGGCGCTTCCAGACTTAGCCCAAATTACAAAACCCGTTTCGCCACCCTGGGAGTCAGCAGATCAAAAGCAGCGGGCGTTAGTCACGCGGGACGGGAGCCCTGGCCCCATCCTGCCCGCGGGGCCGCCGGAGCCGGCGCGACCCGTCGGTGCGGGGCCGAGCTCCCCATCGCGCTGCGGTAACCGCTCCTGGGGTGCTCTCCTCTCCGTGCCCGGTTCCTGATGTCGGGATTAATCTCTCGTAATGCGGCAGCGCTTACCTGAGGCAAGCTGAGCCCCAGGGACCAGTGTCAGAACATGGGGTGCAGGGAGCTGAGTCGCTTGGGTAGTGCCAAGTCCCAAGTGCCCCCGGGGATGCAGCAGCCCATGGAGGTGGCCTGTCCTCACCCTGGGAATGTGCTGGGCCACAGCTCCCAGTGGGACCCTGCTGCTCTGCCATGAACTGGTTTTTGGGGTTCCCGCAGCTGGGACCAGGCAGGTTTTTGAGGTGCGATGTTTGCATGTGTGCTGGAGCCCCAGCATGCTGCGAGCAGGGAGGAGATGGCTTCCCCACGCTGCGCCGCTAACCACAGTCTGTAACTTCATCCCTTCCCTTGTTTGCTTTCACTTCTTAATTTTTGAGGCTGAGCTTGCAGTTAGCGGGGGGAAGGGGGCTCGAGAAGATGTCAGGGCTGGAGCCAGAGCTCGGACCAGGGGAGCGGGGCAAGGGGCTGCATCGCGCATGCTCTGCTCTGGGGCTGCATCCGCATCACAATGCGGGGCCTGGCGGGGAGGTCTCGCTCTCGGGCTCCTCGGGCACACGAGTGCCGCCGCCGCCTTCCCTTCCAAGTGGGCGCGCAGCCGCCGTTGTTTGCCATGCCAAAGTAATTCTTTGCTTTGGAACCGGGAGGTGAAATCTCCTCCGTCTCTTTTCTGAGGGGTCAGGGAAGAAGTGGGAACCCCGCTGGTCAGACCTTGTTCCCTTTTAACCTGTCTCTCCCTCTCCCCCTGGCCCCCAGATGAATGGAGAAGGAGTGGGGCTGCAGCCAGAGCACGGGCACGGGCGTTCCTGGGCCTCCCCCAAACCAAAGCAAAATAGAAAAACAAACGGAGCCGAGCAGGGAACCTGATCCGTTTCCGTCAGATCATTTCATGTCTGCAGCGTCCAGGCCTTGGGTTTTGGGTCCGTGCCGCTTCGGAGCAATTCTAGCTCTTGAAATTCCTGGTGGCGAGCAGGGCTTGGCTGCGGGACGTTGTTCCTGGCTGCGGTCCTGCAAGAGGAGCCCGGGCTCTTTGTGGGGCAGGAAGGCCCTGGCTGGCCTGGTGGTCCCGCAGGGCTCCCCGCGCCTGCCTCTCGTTGCTTTCCTCTTGGCTTCTTTTGTTTTTGGGACGGTCCTGGGCCTGGGCACGCGGATTTGGGCTTGGTGTGGCCCCGGAGCGTGTGGCTTTGGGCCCGGTGGGCTCGGTGGGCCTGGACGTGCACCTTTGGGCCCGGTGAGCCTGGGGTGCCCTGCTTTGGGCCCAGGGAGGCCCAAGGGGCCACAAGGAACAGGCAGGGAGCGCTCGCTCCCCCGCGCCTCACCGGGCTGGGGCCCCGCGGCCAGGGCCTGCGCCTCATTGTCTCACTTTTCTCTCCATTCCTACGCCAATTAAAGAGCCGTGTTGCCATTCATGGCCCTTATGGTTTTGTTCAGTTGTCTGTCAGCTCTTGTCAAGTCCCTGTTCCCTTCCCCTCCCCCATTTTAAAAAACAAAACCTCTTACAAACCCCGCTTTGAATCGCATCTTACCTCATGCGCAGCGTGGGGCCCCATTGATGGCGCGGCGCGGGAGATGCCGGCCGCGGCGGCGGGGAGACCGCTCCCCACGCCGCCTTTGTGGCCGCCGCCGCCGCCCCGCGCCGCGGCCTGACAGCATTAATTAGATAGCACGGCTCGTCTTTATTTCTGCAAGGGGAGGTGCAGGGCGGTAGTGCTCAGGGGAGAAAATGTAGCCTTTTTCTATTATTTTTTATTTTTCTTATTTTGGCCAACTGCTTGATTCTGTCACTGGTGGAGTGGCTTACTGTGCCAGAAAATTAATGAGCGTGCAGGCGTGCATATGGGCGCGGGGCAGCGGATGGCACCGAGGCTGTGTCCCTTGTCCCACCCCAACAGCATCTGTTGCCCCCAGGAGAGCGGGGTCCGGGGCTGTGGTCCCCCCGGAGCCGCTGTCACCGCGTGCAGAGAGCGCTGCAGGTGGCAGCAGCAGCCTGTGCCAATGGTCTGGCCCCAATTAAATCTCCTCCAAACGGCCTCAATTACCAGCTAGCTTTAATTTTCCTCGCAGGGCTGGGATAAATAGTATGTGTTTGCATGGTTTGGGTGCAGCGCCTGCGTGCATGGGGTGCTGCATGGAGGTGGGAAGGAGCCTCGCTGAGCTGCTCGCATCAGCGCCTGCCCCCTGTAAGGGCTGTGTGCCTTCCTCCTCCTCCTCCTCAGGTGCGGGGAGGCATGGTGGGTGCATCCATCCCACCGGGGTGGGCAGGCAGCAGGAGTGCTCTGCTTTGTGCTCTTGTCGTGCAGAAGAGCTTTCACCTGGCAGGAGACATGCTCAGAGCTGCTGAGCAGCGCTCTGGATGCTGCACTTGCTCTGGCTGGGCTCTTCTGCTCACGTACCCATTTGGAAACGGAGCTCATCTCGGTACGAAAACAGTCATCTTCTTGTGGGTGCTCTTCCCCTGCCATCCAGCTTGGGGACCCCACTGTGTCCCTGTGGGGACCCAACATGCCCACCTCTGGCTCTCCTCTGGTGAGGAGGAAGCACGCAGGGGCCACGTGTGGCTTGCTGTCTGTCCCCGGCTGGGGACGTCGCTGGCAGCGAGTGCACGCGGGCGGCGCGGCGCAGCGGCATGCAGCTATAAATAAGCTGTTTCAGACAAATGCCTTTGTGCAGGCTGGAGCTGGGAAGCGGCTGTAAGGCGTGACGGCGGCTCTGTGACTCCTCGGTGAAATGCACACGTGGTCAGCGCTGCTCCAGCTGTGTCCGATCTGCTCCATGGCTTCGCTGGAGATCCAGCGGGTTCACAAATGAGCACCCGTCTCGCATCAAAAGTGCGACTTTGTACAGACGATTAATGCCCAGAGTTACCCCAGAGACAGTTAAAACCCAAAGATCTCCCAGCTCCAGCAAGGCAGAAAGCTGAGAAAAAGCACGGGGCAGAGCTGCCCTGTAGCAGGCGGAAACCTTCCACCTGTTGCATCCCTGGCACAGGGACCACTGGAGCCCCCTTCTCCTCGGTTGGTGACGCTGTTGGCAAACACGGTGTGATCTGGAACCTCGAGCTCTTCCGGACTGTGAGAGTGGAAGCAGGTAGCTGAGCTTGGGCAGAAAAACCTGCTCAGGGGCTCAAGGCTGTGGGAACTGCTGTTCTTGCCTGAGGTCTTCTGCTAGTTGGTCCTGGGCCGGGCTTCGTCTACCGTGTCTTCAGGTGCAGTGATAATGAAAGAGGAGTCTGCTCTGACAGCAGAGGGACAGTGCTGTCCCTTGGTGGCGGCTGCTCTGGATGAAGAGCACCTCCTGTGGTGGAGACAGGCTGGGCAATGGCAGCAGGGGAGATCTGGGCCAGCTCTGCTTGTTGAAGTGCTGGATTTCTCTTCTCCTAGGAGAAGCGGTTTGTACTTGGAGAGGGGGATCCAAAGCCTTCTCCAAGCTGCAGGCCTGCAGTGGGGACCTGGCTCCTCCTGGCTTCCCATGCAGGAATACTGTTCTGTTGTGTGCTGTCATGTTAAAATCAGTTCTCTCTGCTCTTTGTCCAGTTGCTAGTCAGGGACAGCTGGCCCCGAGGGCAGAGCAGCCCCCATCCCTGCTCACAGTCTGAAGGAGTGCTGCTCAGAGCTCCAGCAGCCCCCGTGTGCCCCCTGAGCAAAGCTCCCGTCAGTGTTTGTCAGGAGACTACTGTCACATCCACTTGCTGAGGTGTGGAAAATGCCTGTTGTGCTCAAATTGAGGAGGACTGGCTGCTTGTTTGGCCGGCTTGTACTTGACACTTGCAATCATTCTTCCTGGCGGTGCCGGGCGAGGAAGCGGCCGGCCCGGAGCAAAGCCCCGGCACGCTGCAAGGGAAGGGGCTGGTGCTGTGGGGCTGGTGCTGCTGGCCGCTCCTTCCTTGCGACGTGGTGGTTCCAGTTTGCAGCTGAGGGTGGCAGATAGGGAGCAGTTTGTTGGCACCGGAGGCTGGGATCGGACGGGAGCGCGCGGAGACGCGATGGGATCGGCGCTGCTCGGGGTAGGAGGGGGTTGGGGCCTAAGGCGTGGAACCGGAGGCTTGCTGCTGTTGAAGCCTTGTGGGAGGCGTTGGGGTGGCCTCCTGGCACTGCCAAAGCCACCGTCATCCCGCAGGGATGTGCGTGGGAGCTGAGGCTGCTCCATGGGCAGGGCTTCCCCAGCTCCACCATTAAAGCCTCCTTCTGGGAAGCATTAGGTGTTCCTGTTTTATTTTTCCCCTGCAGCTGGTGTTTACTTGCCTTCTGCTTACATTTTAACTCCGGTTTGATAATAAGCCCCAATCAGTCATCGGTGCAAAACTTGCAAGGGATTTACATGTGCTGGAGAAACATTTACTTAAGCAGGTTTAAGTTCCCCTGAGTCCTGGGGGGACTTGGAGGCTGAGCCATGGCCGTGCGGCGTGGCAGGTGATGCTGCTGCCAGAAGGGTCTGGGACAAGGGGCTCCTGTTCTGGGGGTCCCACAGCACAGGAACCCCAGGGGCGTGGGTGTCCCGAGGGACTTTGTGTCTCGTGCCCCAGTACGTCCAGCCTGTGTCTTCTTTCTGGCCTGTTTCATTTCCCCCCCGCCCTTCCCGTGCACCCCCCGTTGAGGCAGCGGGGGCCTGGGGGAGCGGCGCGGTTACAAAATGGCAGCCGCGTGCAGGGGGGCGCCTGGGCCGCGTTGCCATGGCGACCCGTTTCTGCCTCACTGATGCGTCGTGTAAATCCGTTTAGAAACGAGAAGGGCCTTTTGTCTTTGGGAGGGTTGAATGGGCCTCATTAAACCTGAAATGTGGAAAAAAGGGCCTTAAAGTGTGTCTGGGAGGGGGACGGGTCGAGTGGGGAGCGGGGGGGCTCTCGGAGGTGGTTTCGAGAGGGGCTGTGGGCCCTCCCTGCAGGCTGGTGTTGGGGCACCCCCGTTGTATGCTGAGGTGAAAAATGGGGGTTCTGTTCAGGCAGCCCCAGTTCTTGGATCTTGGGTGCTCTCGGGAGGCTGACAGCAGTGCTAAAATGCTTCGGGCCTGCCTTTCCCCTGCGCTGGAAGAGGCCGAGGGGCCATGAGCAGGGCGAAGGGAACAGCGGTGCGGGGGCACCGGGAGGGGGTCGGCCCCAGAGCCCGCCCTGTGCTGCTAACGAGGAGGATCCGTCGTTAATTCGGCTCTGCGGAGGGGGGTGGGCAGAGAGCCAGCATCGTGTTTATCGTTAGAGGTATTAGGAATGATCCTGAGAATTACAGACCGGGGCGCATTGCTCTGGAGCCGGATAAATGACTGGAAGAATCGGGCCGTGGAGATTAGCCGGCCACTTAACTCGTGCTGTGGTAGCAACCACCTGTCGTTGGGCTCGGTGAGGGAGGCGAGTCAGGGGCAGAGCTGGCTTCTTGCCTGCGGTTCCTTTCCTAAGGCCCAGGTTGCCTGGAACGTTGCCCAGGAACCCACCTGGGTGAGGGCTGAGGGTGGGAGGCCGTTCCTGGGGCTCGATGGCTGAAGGATGGATGGAGAGGAAGGAAGAGGGAGTGGATGATGGCAGGAATCACAGAGGTGGGGTGGGATGGAGAGGGCGAGAGCTGGGCATGGGGCACAGCCCCCTCAGTCTGCCGGAGGCCGGTCGGCCAGAGCTGCCTTGGGTGGCTGCGAACCTCTGAGCAGCCGAGGCCAAAGGAGAGACCACACCACGAGGCTGTTTTCAGACTTACCTGAGTCACTGTGCTCTGCTCTCGTCACCCAGCACAGGACAGACACAGCAGAAATAGAAGAGGTCTGCAGAAGGGCAGTGGAAATAATTATACAGAGATTAGCAGGAAGAAAGAGATCGAAGGCTGCTCTTAAAGGAGAGTAAGAATAGAAGAGCACATGAAAGAAGTGGGATCTGAAAGCATGGGGATGGGGAATCGCGTGCTTCTATTTACCCTTCCTTGCAGTGACGAAGAACCCGGCTGAACAAATGGGAAGGCGACTGCCACGGATGGGAGGAAGAGGAGAGCAGAGAACTGCTTTGCTCGAGTTGTAATTAACGTCCTTCCACAGGATATCTTTGTTCTCAAGAATTTAACAAGAGACAAAAAGAAGAAATCAGACTGCAATAGCACTGTGGTTAGAAAAGAAAGTTGTATGGACCCTCCTGCTTCAGCACATGGACTGACCCCTGGGTTCCTCGGAACCTGGATTTCTTGGTGCTCTGGCACAGTGTTGCTGCTTCTGCACCTCTCTGGGATGGATACGGGCTGCTGGAGGCTTCCTGCAGGCTTCCTCTTGGGCGGGGAGAGCCCTCTCAGCTGCAACGTGGTGGTGGTGTGCTCCTGAAAAGCAAGCCAAACAAGACAGGACAAGGAGAGCTGCTGCTGCTGGCTGTGGTTGGACACCAGCGAAGATCCCATGGATTTTGTATTCTGCATGAATGCTTCCCGCAGGTTTCACATGGTTTCCAACTCCTTTACTGGATTACTTCAGTTGACAGTGCTGTTGGCTGCTTCATGTTTTTCAGCTCGTTTCTGAGCTTCTGTGAGCCTTGGGGACCTGCAGTAGCCATGGGGATGGTACAGCCCCAAAAACACCTCCAAAGCAAGCCTCTATGCTGCGTTGGAATGGTGAGCCCTTCTAACGTGGCCTTCAGCTCCTGAAGTGCTGGAAGAACCCGTTGCTCCTGCACAGCAGTAAATGCCACCTGTAAATGGGTGGGTACTGCCCTCTGCTCGCAGCGCATTGCTCTGCTAGGCCTCCTGCAGCCCTGGCTGCTAAGAGGACGTCTTCCTTGCAAGACGGTTATTTTTGGATTTCTTTGAAGCAAACAGCTTCTAGCATATGTCATCTTGTATGTATGTCAGAATTCATGCTTTGGAGTATCTTATCCAAGGAGGGGGTAGTTGTTCTGTGTTGTTCTGTTTTCTGCAAAGCCTGAAATACAGTAGGAGGTGTGTTTTGTTCTTCAGATGCGGGAAACATGATGCCTGCCCCAGAGGTTTTGTAGTTCTCATGACACTGAGAGTGCCTGGGCTGGGAGATGGGTTGGTGCAAAGTGTGTTAACCCATTCTTTAGAACCGTGTATATTTTCAGGCAGTTTCCCCGTTTCCTCGCCACGCTGACACTGGCGAGCAGGGCTGTGGTGTGGAACCGAAGGGAGGAGGCAGTAGGCGCTGTGGGATGCATCTTCCTCCACCTGGGGTTGATGCTGGGGTACAGGGAGTTGTACAAGCTTGCTTGGGTGCAGCCTGGTGTAACAAAGGCCACAGAAATCCCCCCGGGTAGCCCAGCGGCATATTTTGAGGGATTATCCCTTATCGCTCTGGCCCTTTTCCTCTCCCATTAAATCCCCTCTGTGATGCCAGGGCGGCCGCACCTGACACCGGACACTCTGCGAGCTGGGGAGCGCAGCACCTGTGTCACTCTGTTGGTCCCACTTGCTGCACCCGTGTTGCTCTGTTGGGTTCCACCGAAGCCTTTTGGAGCTTAAGCCCCTGCACTGCCCTCTATGCTGGTGGGCAGCCCGGGGCTCATCCCTTCGGTTCAATCCGCAGAGGGGCCGGGGGCTCCCCCAGCGACCCTGAGCCCCCAGCTGAGCAGGGGTGGCTGCCCCCGGTTGGGTTTCTCTGCTCAGGCATCTCCGGCTCGCAGAGGCTGGCTGCCAACAGAGCTCCCCTTGTTTACCCAACTCGGAGGAATCGGTTTACAGGGCTCACAAATACCCTTTTCACCTTTCCCATCAGAAAACACCTCCCGAAACAATGAGGAAATTGGACGCTGCCACCTGATAGCTCCCAAGGAACCTGCAGGGCCAGGAATTCGTGGGGCTGCGGGGCTGCCGGTGCGCGGGGCCGCACGGCGCTGGGAGCCCGGGTGGGCCTGCAGTGGTAGCACCAGTGCCACCAATGTCCCCCTGACGTGGTGAGCACCGGTAAATGATTTTTTATTTTTTTAAACTCAAGTGGCTGCAGTTAGTCTTTTCCTCACCACCTTTAGCGCCAAAAGAAAAGCTGCTGAGATGTTTTCTGTGAGCAGTTGACTGGTGGTGGTACAAGTGCTCAATGAATCAAAGCAGAAGCATCCTCCTAGCCCCAAGTGGGGCACGGTGGGGAGGCTTTGTGCTCCCAGAGGGATGCTGGGTTGCAGGGACGGATGGAGCTGAGCTCGGGCTGACCGTATGGCCCTCTGCCCGCTCGCAGCACGCTGCGCTCAGGGACGAGAAAGCCCTTCAGCCGTCCCCTGTGGCTGGGAGGCTGGATCTCATGAAGCACTTGAGATTTCCAGATAAAAAGGAGGCCCAGCTGAGCAGAGCACGCTTCCTGATTCGCATCGGCTTTAAGTGCCTGCCGCTGGTTTTGTAGCGACTTGGACGGCCCCAGTCTTTAGGCTTGGGAGGTCCTTGGGGAAGAAGCATCCTGGCCTGTGCTCCTCCGGCCTTGTGGCAATTTTTCTTCGTTTCCTGTGCGTTTGACCCCAGCAAACCTGGTGTCTGCAGGATGGGCACCGTGTGCGGTCACGTTGACGCCGATGTGAGAGCACCCCTGCAGGGCGGCGGGAGAGGAAAAGGGCACGGGGCAGCTGCTCGCCTGAAACCGCCGTGCTGTGGTTGCTTCGAAGAGCTGGGATGGCTGCAGGTGTTGGGGAGGGGCTGCAGGGCGCGGGAGGCTGTGTGCTGCCCGCTCCCTCCCTGCCCCGTCCCTGCCGCGGGGTCCGCTCGCGTCCCCAGCGCTGGCTGGAGCTGTCTGAGGCTGGGACGTAAGTAGGTTATCGCTTTGAGCAACAGCCATCCTCCTTCTCAGTGCTTCGCCAGTCTGCCGTATCCTAATTTAAGTTGTCTAATACACTGCATGTCTCGAGCTGCATCCCTGAGTGCTTTATTATGCAGATGTCAGTCACAGTTTCATCCTTAAGGTTGAATTGAGTTTGACTCCACTCCCCACCTTAAAGCAGGGAAATCAAACTCTGTGTCTATGAAGAATACAGCAGATCCTCCCCGAAATTACAGCATGTGCTCTTAGGGCTCGATGAGTTTCCCTTTTAATTTAAAAGTAATTTGTTCATTCTTCCCAGTTAAAATAAAAAATGGGTCCTTGTAAAGATGAGTCACCTTGTGCCAGGAGTGTGAGCCCTTTTTGCCTTCAGAGGCCCTCATGAAGTGAAATTCCTCACTTGTAAAACTTGCTGTAGCCATGTGCAAAGGTGACTTCTCAAAATGTTTGGATGCTTTTCCCTCTGCTGTTCTTGTGATGGGTGTTGCGATTTCCTGGCTTCCCTAGGATGACTGTCACAAGCCACTGATTGCAAAAAAAAAAAAAAAAAAAATAGGGGAAATGAATCTTGATGTGTGGGTAACAGTTCGGAGAACAACGAGGGAGGTATTTTGAAGGCAGTTGCAGGGGTTTCGTATCACTGCTAATGCTGAACAGCCTTGTAACTTGGAGACAGCCCTACTTCTAGAGAAGGGAGGGAGTGCACTCCGAGAGAAACGGAGGAGAAAAAATCAGGGAAATTGAAGGACGAAGGGTAAAATGTGCACGCAGGCAGGAGTGCCGCTGGCAGGAAGCGGCAGTCGGAGGCTGCGCGGTGTCTGGGCTGCGGAGCTCCGTGGTGCGGAGCGGATCCACAGGGACCGCCACGGTGCAGCTTCGTGTGCGGCAGCTGATGGCTGGTTCTTGCTTGGTGCTGGCACAGGAAGCCTGGAAAATGTTCCCTGCAGAAGCTGTGTGCTTTGGAAGTTGAGGCAGAGCTTTTGTGTAAGAACATCGGTTAATGGTTGTGTCCTTAAAACAAACCAAACAAGCATTAGACCTCGTTTCTGGGTTTTGTAAGATCAGGGAATGCCAACGGGGTGTCGCGTTCGGATGTTCCCAGTGCCGCTCCCTCGGTCCCTTCATCGTCCCTGCCCCGATCGGCATGACCCGGCCCGTCGCTGCCAATGCCTTGCTGGCCATGGGCTGTGATGGGCCCTGCTGGAATTGATGGGAGGCGGATAGGAGCCCTCTGCTCTGGCTCTGGAGCTGCAAGACATCTGCTTGACTTGTTTGTGGCTTCCTGTTTGGCATCTTTTGGGCAGGAGGGAGCTGGCAGGGGCTGAAGGAGGGAATTTGAGTCACTCGGGAGCCCTCTGCCAGAAAACGTCTGACTCAGCCCAACTGCGGCGAAATGAATGTGGGATCCAGCTGCCTCGCAGGGTGGGAACCTGTGAGTGAGCATGCAAGTGTTTACTTGCGTTGCATGTCTGTGGCCTCGCACAGGGTGGGGATGGTGAGCAAGGGGAGGGAGGGGCAGGGGCTTCTTTGCATCTTTGACTGAATGTCTCCTGGGATTGCATCAGGGCGCAGGCAGTGGGTGGGGGAAGCCTTTATCGCTTGTAATGCTCTGGCCGGGGGCCAGCTGACCTACTTGGTGGCTCACCTGGCAGCGCCGGCTGCCTTCGGCCTTCCTGCGTCAGCCTGGCCTCGGAGGGGTTAAGTTTCTTGCTCTATTTTGGGGCTGCTGGAGAGCCTTGTTCTAGAAGTTGTGGCTTTGAGGAAACCGAATTGCTGTGTGCAAGCTGATGTGGCTGGTGGAGCGGTGTTGAGGTGGGGATGGTCCTGCCTGTCCCTGTGTGCGCTGCTTGGTGGCTCTCGTGGAGCTGGTGGCACCACTGGGGCTGCTGCATTCTGCTGTCCTTGGAGGGCTGCGAGGGGCAGGAGGGATGGGGCGGCCGGCACACCCACATTCAGCTCCAGGGCTGGGACGGCGGGGATGGAGGACGGTTGTAGCTCCTCTCCCCATGCCGGGAGCCGCCTGGTGCCCCAGGGCTGGCAGCAAGGTGCAGGCAGTGCCTGCCCCTTCTGTCCCTCCCTGTCCTGCAGCCGAAACCTGACTTGGGAGCCCTTGCCAAGGGCACTGGAGTGTGCGTGGGCTCCGGCTCCACCTGCCTTCCCTGCGCCCGGTCGGCATGTAGATCTCGTGCAACGAGAGGCCCACAGCCTGGGCTGCCCGGGCTCTGCTTTCAGCTCTGTGGCTTCTTGCTAGGACTTGTACAGGAGCCACGGAGCAGGTTGGTCCTGTATGTTTGATGCTGTTCCCTCCGTGCCTGGAGCCTCGGCCCGCGATGCTGACGCTGGGAGGAGGCGGCCCCACTGCCATGGGACGGGGCAGGGGCTGCAGGGGGAAGGGGAGCTGTGGGCGTGCAGCCCGGCAGAGCACAGCTGCGGTGTGCACAGTGCCCAGATTACACGAGGGAGTTGCAGCAGAGAAAGCTTTGCAGAAACATCCATTCCCACTTTATCTTCCATCAAGAACGCATGATGTTGCCTACATCAAAGTCAATGCTCTGCTGCTTCCCTCCTTGTTGCCCTAATCCTCTGCTTCAGAGTATTGCTCTGCAGTACTGAAATCTGAATGTTAATTATGAGGACACTGCCTTCCTTCCCTCCGCAATGCCCTGCCTTCCAGCCCCAAATAGCTTTCCTCCCTCCTCGCTGCTCTCCATCCGGTCCTCCCACGCTCCTGGGCATGCTGCAGAGCCGCGGCAGCGGCCGGGTGGGTAGGAGCTGCCCTGCGAGATGCTTCCCTCCCTGCCATGTAAGGACAGGAATTCCTCTGTGAGTGGGGTGGGGCGGGGATCCCTCCCCACTGCTCCCTAATTACCACCTGGCCCTGCAGGAAGCTCGCTGCCTGGCCCTGGGGCATGCCGCATGGGCAGAGCCCATCCAGGCTCGGCGGCAGGAGGGCAGCGGTGGGAAGGCTCGCCGCCCTTCTGGCCATGCTGCCAGGGAATACGATATCTCTATGTTGGTGTCAAGAAAAAAAAAAAGGCATTTTCTGGGGGGGGGAAAACAGGAGCGTTATGTCCAAAATAAATTGAGGGGAAGCAGGGCTGTGTGTGGAGCGGAAAAACTGGACACCAGCATTGCTAACAGCTCACCCTCTTCTCTCCTTTCAGATTCATGACTGGGAAAGGGCTGGTCATCTACCCGGAGATTGGGGACAAACTGGACATTATCTGCCCCAAGGCAGAGCCATCCAAGCCTTACGAGTACTACAAGCTGTACCTGGTGAAGAAGGACCAGGCCGATGCCTGCAGCACCGTCATGGACCCCAATGTGCTGGTGACGTGCAACCGGCCCGAGCAGGAGATCCGCTTCACCATCAAGTTTCAGGAGTTCAGCCCCAACTACATGGGCCTGGAGTTCAAGCGGCAGCAGGATTACTTCATCACATGTGAGTCGCCCTCCTCTTCCCCGCCGGGGGCTGCGGGGGCCTGCAGAGTGTCACCAGGCGCTGGTTTGGGACTTGGCTGCTGCTCAGAGCTGACACGCACGGAAAATATTTCCCACTGGATGGGAGAAGGGAGGAATGTGCCGGCCGAGGGGTCCCCGGCCCTTATCTGGCAGTGCCAGGAGCAGGAGTGGCCCCTCCAGCAGGGTGAGACCTGCCTGCAGCGGGACTGGTTTCTGTGGCCGGAGTGCTTTTACGGCCGGAGCGTGGTTGTAGCGCTGTGCTGGGACGCTGCTGGAGTGCGGTCAGGAGGCGCAGGGGCTCCGCAGTCCTTGCTAACCACCACGGGAAGCAGCCTGCCGAGATGCTCCCGGAGCTCGTTATGGTCTAAGTGGCTGTAAAATCCTGCACACCAGGCTGTTGCTGTGGTTTCCCTGTTTTACACAGCTTTGTAGAAGGAAGGAGGCTGAATTTTCCCTGAGCCCATGGTTCACGCACGCAGATGATGTGCACGGGGTGCACCTGCCGGGTACCAGCCGACGTATCCCCATCCTCCCTCGTGGCCGTGTGCTCGTTGCTGGGGCCGCACCCCCACCCTTCCTTGTGGTTCTGGGGCTGGCGGTGCCTTCTGGCCCCATTCGCTCTGCCCTGTGCCTTGCTGTTTCTGCTCAGCCGGCACATCGCGTGCGAGCCCACGGTGCGGCAGCTGGGAAAGGGCACGGTGGCCCCGCTGTCCCCTGCTTGCTTGCTGTCATGTGCTGTGGGCTCACCAGCACACAGCCCGGTGCAGGGGTTAGCCGAGACGTGCAGGCTGGTGCTCTGGAGTCACTGAACGTGGTATTTTTAGCCCGAGCTCTCTGCTGTGATCCCACAGCTCAGGGCTGAGGGGCAGGAGGGTGCTGCGGTGATGCTCCAGCCTGAGAGCTCCCTGCCGCCCTATCTGGCGTTGGAAATGGCTTAATTTTCACTGCAGCGTAATTTCAGGAAGCCTGGTATGGAGAAAACAGCCAGATGGGCTCCTGCAGGTCAGGTTTCAGCCCACCCTTGGATCCTTAGCATACATTTGCTCAGTGCTCTCTAATGCTTGGCTTGAGCATGGAATGGTGCAGGAGGCACCGCAGCAGTTTCTGGCCAAAAAGGTGGGCCAAAGGGTGGGCAGGGGCTGTGCCGGGCTCAGCCCCCCCGGCGAGGAGCTGCTTTGCACCTCACGCCACAGCGGCTGCCAGGGTTCTTCAGCGTCCCACAGCTCTCGTGGTGCTTTCACAGGGAGAGGAGTCTCCTGAGGGGCCGGCATCTGCCCGTGCACCTGGGTCACCAGCACACCAGTACCCCCATGCCACCTCTTCGCTGCTCGCATTTCTTTTATCTGGCTGTTGATGTGAAAGCAGACATTTATTATTATTATTTTATTATTTTTGCCCCTGGTTTTGCTGTCTCCTTGCAGAGGCAGAAGGCTGGAACTGCATTTTTTGAGCCTGCTATAAGAACTTCCAATCTTGTCCCATATGCAGACGTTTTCTCTCAGTTTGCAACAAAATCTGGTTTCCATCCCAAGGCAGGGGAAGCTGGAGGCCTTCACAATCCCCGCTGCCAACCCCGCGGCCTGGCCCCAGCCCTGGGAGCAGCGCAGGGTCGGCGGGGAGCAGCGGTGCTCGCGGTGCCCCCTGCCCGCGCGGCTCAGACCGTTTCTGACTTTAATTTCTCCTGACTGCTCCGCGCTTTGAAGCCAGCCCTGGCGACGCGGGGGCTGGGCAGCCGCTGTGCTCTGCTCTTTGGCCCCTGGGTGGGCTGGGGATGCTCCTGTGATCTGGCCGTAGCCTCTGCCCAGCAGCCCCAGGAACTCTTTCTACCAAGAAATAAAATAGCCAAAAAAACAAAGTCAAAAGTCTCCCCAGCAGACCACCCACGTGTGGTTTTTTTTTTTTTTTTTTGTATTCCCCTCTCCCCAAGCCTGCCTGGACACACAAAAGGATTTTTCTCCCTTTTCTCTCGCCAGCCCTAAGCCGGGGGATGCGCCGTGCGGCCACGGGAGCAGGCGGCCGCAGGCCGGTGCCGTCCTCAGCCCCGCTGCGAGCGCCTGCGGCCCCGTCCCAGCCATTCAGGGCTGCCCCCCCGCTCCCCCGCGTCACGTCGGATATGCCAAGCCTCGTTTAGGACCACTTTTATCACTGAGGGACACTCAGCCCTCGGCTTAGGCCGCTTTAGCGATGAAAAAGGCTTTTGAAAGCGCACATAACCTCTCCCCATCCTCTCTGAATCCTTCCGCAGAGCCCCTCAGTGCCGGCTGGAGGCTTTCATTAAAAGCATCTTTTCTCCTGCGGCTGGACAGGGGAAGGTGATTCCTCTTCCTAAGCCCTTTCATAAAGAAGAAGATGCGGGAGCTCCTGGCCGTGCGGCGGTGCCGCGGACAAAGGCTCAGCGGGGCTGCGGGACGGGGGCACGGTGTGGGTGTCTGGTGCTTGGCTCCCATCGTTGCTCCTCGGCAGATGTGGGCTCAGGGGGACCCTTGGGTTTCCGTGCCCTTGGTCTCCTGCAGGCTCCCCCCTGCTTTTGGGGTCCGGCTGGCACCCGGCGATGGGGAAGGGGAGGGGTTCTCTGCTGTGCAGCTCCTGCTCTGCGGGGAGGTGAATCCAGCCGGAGCGAATTCTTGCTTTCTGCCCACTGAAAGAGCCCCT
Source organism: Alectura lathami (assembly GCA_013399715.1). Classification (NCBI taxonomy): domain Eukaryota; kingdom Metazoa; phylum Chordata; class Aves; order Galliformes; family Megapodiidae; genus Alectura; species Alectura lathami. The sequence goes on along the minus strand of VXAV01007761.1, from coordinate 81,440 downwards.
CTGGGGCTTCCTCTGCAAGCACGGAGCCCAGCCGGTGCACAGGCTGCTGGGCAGGCAGGGGAGGACGTTGCGGTGGGTTTTCCGTGCAGATCCCTGCGTGGATGTGGGTGCTGCTCCCATTCCTGCAGTTGGCAGCGATGTGGGATCATGCGTGCGGCGGCTGCAGGGGCAGGCGGTGCGGACAGGGAAGGTGGTCACTTGTACGTGGCCGTAATGGGCGGGAAGAATGGCTCCGAGCGCCTAGAACTAAACCCCGCGGCTGCCTTGTGGGCTAGCAGGAGTGAAAAGCTGTAGGAGGTGAGAACTGTGGAGCTGTGCTGTCCTGGAGGTGTCGGTGAGGGTCCCGCTTCCTGTCTGCTCTGGGGTCTCAGAGCCTGGCTCTGTCCACGTTTCAGCCTTATCTTTTCCCAGTTTCCTGTGATTTTCTCCATTTCTGTGCGTGTCCTCATCCCCTCCCTGGTGTCTGTACTCTCAGGATGCTTGCGTGCAGCTCCAGCTTCCCCCTCCCTGAGCCAGCCGTACAGGTTTAGCCCCCCCCACCTCCCTTCCCAGTTCACTCCAGCTCCTAATGGTGCTTGCTGCTGTTCTTTGAACCCGCTCCAGTTTTGCTGTCCCTGGATGGAGACGTGTGCGTCCAGATGTCCTGGCAGCTGGGGCAGGAGCTGTGGCACGGTGATGCTGGGGGGTGACGCTCCATCCTGGGCACGTTTGTCCTGTTTGCTTTCTGTCACCGTCGCGGCGTTTTGGTGACAATGGTGGTCCCGTTTGGGGGGTGCAGAGGAGCGAAGTCCCCAGGCTCGGCCTCTCAGCCCTCCCCTGCCAGGCGTGATGGGAAGCATGTGGTCCAAAATCATTGTCCTGCTCTTGGGTGGCACCCCCGGGGTGACACCCTGGGCACGCCCGTGGTGCCTGACCCTGGGGAGCAGCGGGGAAGGCAGCTGCCGAATTCCCGTCCTTCTGCAGGTCCGTTTGCTGAAAACGCTGGAGCAGTAGTGAGGCCGCAGTCGGTGTTTGCATAAACCTAATACGCTGGCTGTTGACTGTTAGTCTTTAAGCCCTTCAATCCATTTTTGATATAGTAACGTTTGTAATCCAATCTAACATTTTTTGGCAGCAGGACTCAGTGAGACCAGCTATATTACACCGGCTGTTCCTTTAAACCCCTTGTCTTGCATTTCTGTTTTTAGATGCAATTAGACCCAACCTGGCAAGAACTACTGTTGTCAGCCATTGCTGCCTCTGCGATGTGGGTCTCATCCCTGGGCCTTTCCTCCTCAGCATTTTTCTATTTCTGTTCTAGTTTGAATTTTAATGTGGAGAAGGGGGTCACCTGTGTACTGCCAAGTCCTCCCTTTTTTCCTATTCTTTTTTTTTTTTTGGGACACGTTGCCATACTTGCTTTTGTGGCCATACCTCTCCCTCCTCAGAAGTAGGTTTGCAAAGACTTTGATCGGTGCCAGCCGTGAGCAGCAGCGTTGGGGTGCCCGTGGAGCTGCTCAGGGAGCCTCGTCCCTCCCGCAGCGCGGTGCTCGGCTGCTCGCCCCCCTGTCCCTCGTGTCCCCGTGGGTGCGGTGCCGTGCCGGGTGCCCGCCAGCCGCGCGCTCTGCTGGGTTTCCTGCTGACTGCATTTGAATGTGGCCGCTTTCATGTGCTCCTCGTCGCCCGGCCCACAGCTTGTTGGGTGAAGTTGAGTTGAAAGCAAAAGTGCTGTCTGATGCCGTGATGAGAGCTGTGAACTTCTGCTGATAAAACCCCAATTAGCCAGCTTCCTCATTCTTCACCCAAATGGGCTGCGGGCGTGCAGCCTCCAGGTCCTTGCGACACAGCCGCGGGGACGTGCAAGGTGCAGCGGGGTGAGGCTCTGGGGCTGCGCTCGCTGGGTCCTGCCCCCTGCCTGGTGGGACTGGGGGGTCCCAGAGCTGTTCCCGGGGCCTGGGGGTGCCGGGGTGAGGGGGGATGCCCTGCTTGGGTCCCTGCAGGAGGTGGCAGTGGTGCGGGGGACAAGCGGGCTCTGGCCGTGCCCGCCTCGGAACTTCAAAGCCCCCGCGCTGGCCATGTCAAACCCCAATAATGGCCCTTAGACAACACGCGGTTCCTTGTCTCGGAGGCTTGTCTGAAGACCGTGACCACGGTAAATGCGATTTTGTTGAGCCCTGTCCCTTAAGCCTCTGCCTCTTTTCTCTTCTCCTCCTCCCTCCTGACCTTTTCGGCTCAGCGCTGTCCCCGCGCAGCCCCTGGCAGCTGATCTCATGGCTCAGCCTTTCACGGCCCTAATAGGGATGAAAAGCCCCATCAGAAAGAGCCTGTGTCCCTGCGCCCGGCCGGGAGGGGAGCACCCAGAGCTTTGATCTGCTGCCCGCCGTGCCCGCGCTGCCCAGGGGACGCCGTGGGCTGGGTGAGCCCTGGCTCGGTGCACGGTGCAGCGGTGCCAGGAGGGACCCGGCAGTGTTCAGCACCGAGGGTTTCCTCTGTGGCGTGGGGAAAACAAAAGCATGGCTGCTCTGGGAGTGAATTTGTACGAAGGCACTTGAAGGGCTGGAGGAAGAAGCCTTCAGCTTGAGGATGGCTTGAAACAATCTTGCAGCGTGGAGGCACGTCTGGGAGGGGCGTGCAGCCGATAAGCGCCGGCAGCCACTTGCTCAGTGTTGATTTGAAATCGCTGCGTCTTCCTGAGACCCTCTCGCTGCTCTTCCCTTCGCTGCCTGCGCCGCTGTGGTACTTTCTTGGCCCTGGGAAGAGGTCACCGGAGGGGCTCAGCCCCGTGCATGGGAGCTGCTCTGGCCTCTACAGGAGATTTCTGCAGTTCGAGCATTTTCAGGGGCTTGCAGACCCCTCCTCAGCTCTGACCTGGCCTGTCCCCGCGTGCAGATACTGTCATGTGTAGGTTCTGCTATGTCTGTGAGCTGGGAGCACGTAGGGTGCTCCGGGAAGCCCTGCAACACCAGGCCTGTGGGACGTGCAGCCCTGCAAGCGAGCTTGGCTCCAGCACGAATGAGTTGCGATACCTACCTCCTTTCCATCTTTTTTAAATTTCTAATGACCTGCGTTTTGAAATCCTCTTGGCCAGCTTGTCTGTGCTGGCGGAGGGCTGCCCGGGTTGCGTGCTGCACCTCCAGAAGCTTGCCTTTCTGGGGAGGATGAGCTTGCGTTGCTGTTTGAAGCTCCTTTGCCCCAGGAGTGATGGTTTTGCTGCTGCTGCTGGCTGACGCCGCGCTTTGATCCCAGCTCGCTGTGTTGGCACTGCTAATCGCAGCCGCTGCGGGGCTGTGGGCTCGCGGCCACTTCCTCCGTCCTGCTGGAGCTCTGTGTGACCTGTGGGCGGGCAGGCAGGTGCTGGGCACCCAGGGACGCGCTGAGCATCTCCTGGGAATGCCCGAGTCCCGTGGCTCGGGGGCAGCGCCAGGTCTGTGTGTCGGTGTCCCTGGCTGAGAGCAGCAGGAGGGCGGTCAGGGCCGGGTCCCATCCCAGCTGCGGGGTTGTTTGCCTCCGTGCACCGGGGTAAACCTCCCCACTGCCAGCAGATTCCTGGTGTTTATGCAAAGCACACGCTAATGGCAGGCGGGTTTCCTCCCGGCTGTCCCGCAGCACGCCCCAGGCCCGGTCCCTCCCTGCTGCCTTCCACGTCTCCCAGCATGCTGTGGCTGCGCCAGGCAGATTCGACTTGCAGAACATTTGCACATAAATCGGCCGCCCCGCTCCCTGATAGCTTTGATTTTGCTCTGAGCCGCCCCCAGTTGGGCGTCCGCGAAGCGCTGATGCAGCCCCAGCCGAACCCGCTGCAGCCGGGGGCAGTGCCGCGTCCATGCGTGCCCGCCGCTGCCAGCGCTGCCCCCCGCCGCTCCTCGCCCCGCAACAGATTGCTCGGCCGGAGTCGCAGATGTTTTGCTACCTAACCGAAGAGATTTACACCCTGTTAAAACTCAATAAGTGCTTTCCTCCTGCCCGGGTCCCAGCGGGGCCCACAAATGACTCTGGCAGAGCATCAGGTGGAGAATTACATGGCACTTTTTTCCCTGCCGCGTAACTAGCTGCTCGGGGCTGCCACCGAGCCTGTGCAAATAGCCTCACTCCTCCTGACGCTGCCTTTTTTTGGAAGGGGGTGGGCAGAGCGAAGACAAAGCCCTCATTCTGTGTCCTCATCCCACGTGGACATCTCAGTGGTTTGATGCGAAAGGGCTCGCAGCCGAGCAGGCAAGCAGTCCTCTCGCAGCTGCAACGTGCTTTCAGGCCTTGATGAGGTTACCTGCCGTGTGGCTGTGACTCTTAATTACAGCGCTAATTAGGGCTGATTATAATTTTTCCATCAAAAAGCTGGTTTTATGGGAAACTAGTTTGTCGGTATCATCACTTGTGTGAAAGCATCGTCCTTTGTGCAGCGCCTCGGTGTTTGCCCACGGAGATCGTCGGAGCTGCCGCTCCCCGTGGGCAGGCAGCACTGGGCAGCGCTACGGCTGCGAGCCGGAACACTGAAACCAGATGTTCTGTTGTGGAATTACCTCTGCCGCGCTGAGCACGTCGCACGGTTTGTGTTTTGCTTGCGGAAGGAGTGAAGGTGGGACCCCAGCAGCGTGTGCCTGCTTTGCAGGCTGGTGCTGCTCCCGCATTTCGTTCTCCCGGTTCGTGCACGTTCTCAGCCCACCCCTGCTGGACCCGTGCTCCACGGTGCAGCTGCTGCTCGCCGTAAGGGCTGGGCTTAACGGAGTGCTTGGCTGGGCTTGGGGGTGGGCGGGCCCTGGCCAGCAGAGAGTTGCCTCCATCCCAGCGAGACCAAGCGCAACCGTTTTCATTGATACTTTTCAAGGTGTGCTTGAGCCTCATGATTTTCAGTTTGCTGGAGCAGAAAGTGCCAGCTGGAAGGTCTGAGTCCTGCAGGCATCCAGCAGAGGGTCCGGCACAGGGCCCGTCTTGCATGGCAGCTCCAGCTGCCTGCCCTTGCGCAGGGCTGGGGCACCCTGCGGTGAGGCTGCTGCAAGCCCCCGGTGCGTGCTTGACTCAATGTTGTTTTTATTTATAGCTGGTTTCCTTATTGATGTGTATGTTTAATTTTCAACATACGCTTGATATCTTCTTATAAAACCTGTAATTATATTGCCAGGTACATCCAGGGCTGGGTGCTCGCTGCTGGTGGGTGGCAGTGCTCCTGCAAGCCCCCCTCCTGCGCCGCTGCAATGAAGGGTGCCTTTGTGTCGGCCTCGCCCCACGGCCTCCCTGCTTGCCCTGCTCCGGGACAGCTGGAGCCGCGTGTCACCGCTGCGTGTCACCGCCGCGCGTCGCCAGCTCGGTCCCCGCAGCGTGGCTGTGCTGCTCTGCTCAGGGCCGTGCCTGCGCCCGGTGAAGCCATAAAAGCTGCCTTTGCAGCTCAGGGGTTAGAACAGTGCTGAGGGGGTTGCAACAGGTCCCCCCTGAGCTCTGAGGACACCCAGGGGGAGCAGCAGGGCCAGCAGCGAGGAGGGCCAGGCCAGGCAAGCCTGCAGGGCAGCGCGGGCTCGGCTTGGTCCCTCCCCAGCAGCGAGCAGAGCAGGGCTGGGGCTTGCTGGCTGCCGGCAGGGTGTGTGAAACCCAAGCCCGGGGCCGGCCTGGATGCGTGCGCATTGCTGGGGCCGCGGGGCCCCTTCCTGATGCAGCTGCCACTGGGATCGCAGGCGTCTCCCGGCCCCGCTGGCAGCCCGACAGCACGGGGCTCTGCCCTGCGCCGTCCCCCAGCCCCGATGTGGGCTGTGTGCGGGGCTCATCTCCCTGCAGCACGGCCAGGGAGGAGATAATGGGAGCAATAGTGGGTGTGCGGGCTGGTGCTGCAGATGGGAGGAGAGGAGAGGGGCAGCCACCAGCCAGGGCACGCATGGCTGAGCACTTGGTGTCCCTACCCGGGGAGCTGGCGGTGTCCCTGCGGTCCTGCAGCGATGCGCTGGCCCCTGCTGTGAGGGGGAAGGGGGATGCTCTGGGATGGGGCCAAGCACCACTGCAGCGATGCAGCACCTGCAGCGTGGTCTGTGAGGGTGCAGAAAGCATCCTGACTGGGAGGACAGGGAGGATGGCAGGAGCTAGGCGCTCGGTTTACACCCTCCTGGAGTTTGCTCGCAGAGCTGCGCGGGACCCGCTGGTGCAGTGTCCAAGAGGTGTGCAAGGTGCGTGCGCAGGGCCACAGACCGCAGTCGCAGGGCCTGGGGCTCGCCGTCACCAGGAAAGGAAGGGAAATCCTCTGCGAACACAGCAGCGGGCTGTGAGATAAAGTGTGGAAACTTGAATCTTTGACACTTCTGGGGGCGAGGGAAGGGCTGCGGGCCAGCGTCCGCGCCGTATCCATGCAGCGCTTGGCTGGGTCTGGAGCGGGGCTGTTGTACACAGATGGAAGAGTAATTAAGAATAATAAAAGGAAAGAGACTTGGATTCGCTACAGTCTCAGCACATTAATTGTGCTTTGGGGCCCAAATCATAACGGAGCTCTGCTAGAGGGAATCCAGAAGAGAAACCAAATGTCTCGCTCTGTCCAAGGCTGACCGTTTAAGAGACCCTTGCCTTTATCTGCTGCCAGGTATTACTTCCAGAGCCTCCAACATGCCAAAACCGAGTTCTCGTCTGAAATATTTTTAGTGGAGGAAGCAAAGCGATGGTGCAGCTCGAAGTGGAGTGGTGGGGAGGCAGAGAGGATGCAGCGGGAGCACGGCGGGCTGGGACAGGAGCCGGAGCGCTGCTGGGGGTCGCTCCCGTCCCCACAGCGGGGTCTGCACCCCTCAGCTGGGGCCTGCCGTGCGCTGGCGCTTGGTGCTGCTCTGGTCCCGTGCCTGAGGACCGGGTGAGCGGTGCCAGCGCGCTGAGGTCCTGCCTGTGCTTCCATGCAGGCTGAGCATCTCTCCTGAATTGACAAGCAATTACATGGTTAATAGTATCAATGTTAAATCCTCATCGCTCAGCAGCCTGAGGCTTAATGCTTCATTAAGGCAAAGGCATCTAATAGCTCTCCGGGCTGGGAGCTGCGCTGTCTTCAGGCAGCCTGAGCAGAAGTCGTTTGTCCAGAGGCTGCTTTTGTTCTCCCGGTCCTACGGGAAACTGCGAGTCCCTCCAGAACCGGGGGGATGCGGGAAGGTGGCTCCGCGCCGGCCCCGTCGCCACCGGCCGCGGGTGGGATGTGCAAGCACCGCCTGCGCTGGGGGTCTGCCGTTCCCATTCCCTGCGTCTCCCCAGCTCCCCCTCCGTCGTTCCACAGATCTGCCCCGCGATGTCACCCCGAGCTCGGGGCTGCCCCCAGCCTGTGGGAGCCCCGTGGTCCCGCTCCCTGCGCTCTCGGCGAGCCCGGGATGCGGGGGTGGGGTGGCGGGGCCTGAGCCCGCCTGGTGCCGTGCGTGGTTCCGCGTCACTCCTGTGCTTGCCTTCGCTGAGGCTGAGGTGTTGTTCCAGAACGCGATCCTCGCTGTCTCCAGCGTCTCACCCAAACAGTAATTTTCTCATTTAACCTACTATTGAGTATGTATTTTTAGGCTTTCTCCCCCGTGCGTTGCGTTACGTTTGGCGGCACTGAATTTCATCTGCTGTCTGAAGTCAGCGCTGCGCGGTGATGCCACAGCTCTGCGCCTGGCCTAGAGGCTGCTATCACAAACGCCCTGGGATCGCCCGTGAGCTTTCGTTTTGCCACCTGCAAGGCACCTCCCGGGTTGTGCCCAGGTCCCGAGCCAGCTCCCGTGGCTGCTGATGGATCTTCCGCTGTGAGAGCAAGAACCGGGGCAGCTGGCTGTGCGTCTGAGCTGCCCTTTCCTCTTCGTTCAATTTCTGAGTGCGGTGGATGAAAGCACCTTCTCAACTGGAGTATCCTTATTTTCGTGCCTGCCCTGCTCCAGGAGCTCTGCTCACCTGCATGGGGGCTGCTCGGCGTGCCACGAGCTCTCACTGCTGCGTCCTGCGCCCGCCTCGGGCTCCCTTAGGTGCCCGTCAGGAGCCGCTCGTCTCTCGTTGCGGCCTCGGCTTGCTGGAGCGCGGCCGGCTGCGTGGAGCGTGCTGCGGCTGTGGCCTAGTTCGGGAGCAGCCGGAGCTGAGCCGTGCACGGCCCCGTTCCCGGCCCCGTTTCAAGAGGCTGCGCTGGAGACGAGCGCCGTGGTTTCTGCAAGCGTTTCGCCCTTTTTGCTACCCCTTTCATGTTCCCTCAAGTAGCTGCTTCATTTTTCTGTGGCTCCCCTTTGAAAGCTACTTTTTCTCCTCATAATTATTGTGATCAGGAGAAGAAGAGGCTCCTTGAACAAAGTCTTGCGTGCTGCTCGGGAGGAAGGACGCTCAGCTGTGTCCTCTTTAGTCGGCGCATGTGATTCTCCATCTGGCATTCTTTTATATTGTTTGAGCCTTTAACGTTTTTGTCCTATCTGAATGCAGTGTCTGTGGAGTTATTCTGGAGAAATGGATGTCTCCTGCCACTGGCACGTGCTCTACCTTCGCAAGCGGTCCCTTGTGCTGCAGCCATGCTTTCTTTTGGTCGTTTTGATATCGTTGGTTGTCGCCTTGTGGATGAGGCTTGGTGAGGTCCCTTGGAGGTGGCTGTTGCTGGTGCCGTTCTCCCAGCCCTGCTGGGCTGGCTGCTGCCTGTGCAGAAGCCGCGTGGAGCAGGGTGCTGCCGTGCTCCGGGCAGCGAGACGTGTGGGTAGGCTGCAGTTTGGGGTGAAAGCAGGAGGAAACAGCTCCATCCCCAAGAGGTGCTGCCTGGCCGCTGGCTGTGGGCACTGTGGGGCGGTGCTGCCCTGTTGGGAGATGTGGGGTTGAGGTCCACCAGCGATGGAGCAGCCCCCAGACACGTGCGTGTGCTGCCCGTGGCACCTTTCAGCGCAGCGTGGTGCTGGGCAGGGAGGCTCGACGTGGAACTGCTTATTTGGATTTATTTAGTCCCAAAAGCAGCGCCTCTGGCTGCCGTTTGTGCTGCAAGAATTAGCTCCCTAATGTGTTTTTACAGGGTGTTTGAGCTCGGACCTGAGCTTGGCTCGGGCTAGGAGGAGCTCGTGCAGGCGTTAAGGGGACGTTTCTCCAGTTTCCCCACACGTTTGCATCGGGATTTGTGCTCACAGTGCTGCTGTCACGCCAAGGCACGGATGCACAGGCCCGGCTGGGGAGCGGCACCCCAGCAGCTCTCTGATGAGTGAAGCACTCGCTGGTGTTCCACAGCAGAGGTTTGGCTGCAGGGAGAGCTTCGGACAGAGTCTGCGCTGCGCGTCCCAGCCCCGCTCGCATTGCGACCGAGCGCTGCTCTGCTCCTCCCAGGTTTTGTAGCTCCGCTGCTTGAATAAATCCGCGCCTCTCGTTCTGGCGGGTGCCTCTGGGGCCAGGAGCCTTGTTTTGAAGTGTGTTTGGCGTACCGTGCTGTGGGTGCTCAGCCCTGGCTGGGTTGGTGCTTTCCCTCCTCGTCCCGCCGTGGGCGCAGGTCGCTGCCAGGGGACTCGGTTTGCTGCGCTCCCGCGGGAGGGAGGCTTAAAAAATCTGTGCCGGCTGAAGAAAAAGTTAATGTGGATTTAACTGACTTCTGCCCTGCAATTAAAGCCATTCGAGCCCATTGGGGCTCTGAGTTTACATTCTTTACGGAGGCACAGTGTGTAATTATATATGTATAATTTAAACTGTGCATATGCATGTGTTCCTATTATACACCAAGGAGCAAAGGAAATTATCCAGGAATTAAAGGGGGAGGAGGGCGCAGGCACTGAGAAAGGCTCGCTTGTGTGGATGTGGCGGCGAGGGGAGGTATCACGTCCCCCCCCTGCTGCAGGCAGCTTGGGAAGAGGCGCGGCGGCAGTGCCGGGACCCCCAGGGAGGAGTGGCCGCTGGCATCCTTGGGCCTGCACCTGGTGGGCGCTGCTCCGCCATCAGGAACAGCTGGAGCCGCGGAGGGTGGAACGCCGCGTGCTCGTTTGCCGCTTTTGGGGTTTTTCTAGGCTGGCCCGAGGGATCTAGATGGAAGAGCTGAAGGAAGTGGACTCGTCAGAGCTCCTGTGTGTGTCTTAGAGTCCGTAACCCTCTGCCTCTCGCTCTTACAGCCACCTCTAACGGGACGCTGGATGGCCTGGAGAACCGGGAAGGAGGGGTCTGCCAGACGCGCTCCATGAAGATCGTCATGAAAGTGGGGCAGGGTGAGCGACCGGGGCCCAAGGGGAGGAAGGCGTCCGTGGGGTCAGCTCCATCTGAGCAGGATGAGCAGGGGGGAGCTGGGGGTGAGGAGCTGGGTTTGCTCCTTGGTGAGGTTATCAGCTGGGATTGGTTCCGTTTCCCCACTAATAAGCTCCAGAAGCCCCCAGCAGGCTGCAGGATGCCGTTCGCAGGGTGCCCCGTTGCTCCTCCGTACCTGCCAGAGGAACCGAAGGCACCTCCCGTGCCCCTTTCTGCCCCGGCACCATCGCAGACCTGCTTTTTGCACCTATTTCTAGCCTCCTGCACCCAAAGCCTGCCTAGTGTCCGTTAGGTGTTGGGAAGCGCATGGCCGCTGCAGTAACAACCGGTGCCTGGGGATGCAGGATCCCGATGCAGGCAGCCCATCCCGTTGCCGACTGCCCAACAAACATTCCCAGCGGCCTGACCTTGCACGAGGGCGAGGAGCAAAGCAGCCTGTGCGGGGCTGCGCGTTGTCCTCGAATTGCTTTGCCTTCTGATGCAGCTTCTCACGGCTGTGCGTTATGGCAGCCTGTCTTTTGGTTGGGATTCTGCCGGCATGTGGTTGTTTCTGGATTCTGGGGCAACGGAGGCCGGGCCAGTTGCTGCTGGGCAGCTTCCAGAGTTGGTTCAGCGGGGTTCGGGGGCTCTGCTGCTGGAGCTTGCCCCCAGAGCTCCCTTCCTGGGCTGCTGAGTGCCTCCAGCTCCAGCCCTGCCACCGGCTTGTTTGGCCCCCACCGTGGATGCAGAGCTCCTGCTGCCTGCTTTTCATTATTTTGTTTTCACTTTGGGGCCAATATTTATAACAAAAGAAGCAGCGCTGCAGCCTTGGCAGCCTCCCTTCCCTCAGTGTTCCTCCTGCTGCCCCTGCGAGAAACCTGCTCCAGCCCACGTGCAGGAGCTGGGAGAACATGAAAAGGCATCGGGGTGCGGTCCGAGGGTGGGGACGCCGCTTCCCTCGAGCCCTGCATCCTCGTGCCTCGTCCGGGAGGGAGCAGGCAGCCAGGGCAGCGCAGCTGGAGTGACACTCCCCTGCTGCATCTTTGTTCCTACATTTTCACACCATCGGGCTTGCCCAGAGCTTTGCCCAGCTCTCAGATGTTCTCACAGCAAAGTGGCTGCCGTGGGCTGGCCAGCAGGGATGCGGGAAGCGGTTCTTTGTCTGGGTGAAGGCAGCTGTTGCAAGGTTGGCTCGGGGTTTCTCACCCATCACCTCTCTTCCCCCCAGATCCGAACGCCGTGATCCCGGAGCAGCTGACGACGAGTCGGCCCAGTAAGGAGGCGGACAACACCGTGAAGATCGTCACGCAGAGCCCGCGCCACAAGGTCCCCGCGGTGGAGGAGCCTGGCAAGCCAGGTAGCTGCTGCTGGGGCGTGCGGGGAGGGCTGGGGGCTGTTCTGCTGGGGCGTGCTGCTTGTAGGGTCGGGCTGCTCCGCGCCGAGTTCAGGGTGTCTGCTGCACCCCTGTGTCTGCTGCACCCCTGCATCCCCCAGCATCTCCGTGCCCCAGCTCTGCACGTCGTGCCCCAGCAAGGTGCTGCTGAGTGGAGCAGCTCGGGCTCCCAGCTCGGGGCTGTGTTGGCAGCAGCGTGGCAGAGAAGTGCTGTTTCAGCATGCTCTTCCTCCTCCTCCCTCTGCTGCCCATCTGTTCCTCCACGTACATCTGAGAGGGCTTGGAGGAGTTGAGGTCCTTGGGTTTTTCAGCCGAGCCAGTGTGAAGGCCCTTTGAAGGTGGTTTCCTGAGTTCCTGACCCTGCTGAGAGAAAAATGAAATCAGATGAAGTCAGGAAAAGTTGCTCTTTTCTTCTCCCGCGGTGCGGCCAGCCAAGCGGCCTCCCCCCGGGGGCCCGGAGCTGCCCGGGCCGGGGTCAGCAGGAGGTGGGGGTCAGTAATCGGATATTGCAGGGCTCTGGGCACCAGCCCCGCTTCCATTACCGCGTGCAGGTCGGCTGCGGAGCGCGGAGCTCCCAGGGCGCGTCCTGGCACAGGTCCGGCCGCGAGGGGACGGGGTGAGATGTCCTGTGTGGGGGCTGGGGTGGGGGCAGGCGTGGGGCTGAGTGGGATGGGAGCGCAGGAAGCCCACCCGCACACGCTGACGCCTGTCTGCCCTCGCCTCGCAGGCTCCGTCAACCAGAACGGGCAGGAAACCCAAGGTCCCAGCGACGGGTTCTTGAGCTCCAAGGTCGCCGTTTTCGCTGCCATCGGCGCTGGCTGCGTCATCTTCATCCTCATCATCATCTTCCTCGTCGTCCTCCTGATCAAGATCCGCAAGCGGCACCGGAAGCACACACAGCAGCGGGCCGCAGCCTTGTCACTCAGCACCTTGGCCAGCCCGAAATGCAGCGGGAACGCGGGCTCCGAGCCCAGCGACATCATCATCCCCTTACGGACTACAGAGAACAACTACTGCCCGCACTACGAGAAGGTGAGCGGGGACTACGGGCACCCCGTCTACATCGTGCAGGAGATGCCGCCGCAGAGCCCAGCCAACATTTACTACAAGGTGTGAGGAGCAGCCTGGGCACGCCGCGACGCGGGGGAGCGCCCAGCGGGGCCGCCT